>OZ025832.1:0-210355 GCA_964019425.1 Flectonema sp. DT1601 | reverse complement strand
CAATACTGTCTTGGGTTTCCTAAGTCTATTTGTCTTAATAGTACTAATGTCTGTGAATGGGAATATCAAAATAAACAAAGCTGCATTCCCTGGGACCAAACCAATAGTTGCAATCGCTTTCGAGACAAAGAATCATGTCTGAGTCAAACCCGTGGATACAGCAAACATTTGGTTCAGTTTTGTAGTTGGGATCCTACAACTCAAAATTGCACAGAGAGACCAGAGCTTTTTGACTGTGCCACACTCTCTGTAAGTGGAGCTCTCCGTTCACAAAAAGATTGCAACGAAACAACTGGTTGTCTGTGGAACTACAACACCTCTCAATGCGATGCCTCAATACCAGCATGCCTAACGTTCAAAGAACGTACAAAGTGTGTTTCTTGTCCTTATAACAGCGACTCACACAACTGTAATGCTCGTTGTTCTTGGGAGAGTATTGATGTTGAATCTTGTAGCGCTTTTAACACGACGTCGTGTGGAAGACTTGGTTACGATCAGTGTAAAGAAAAACTTGTTTGTAATTGGTTAGGAAGAATACCGACTATAGCTGATAAACAGTGGGAAGCTGAAAATGCAAATACTCCAGCACCATCAGAAAGTAATAGAAGAACTACATCAATACTAAGCTCTGAGGTAGTGTTTGATGTTGATGAGAAGGTTGTAGTTCATAATCATGAATATAATCAACCCTCAGGTAGATCAATTGAAGTGTTAAGTACGAATTCAACTGCTTCTGGAAATAAATTATTACAAGCACTTGAAAACACCTGCTTCCTAAACAGAGAAATGATCTTTAAAAGAAGAACAACAGCACCAGGAGATCGCACTGACTACAAAACTCTTTGCGATGGTATTCGTGAAAAGATATCCTGTCTGACGCAAACAACACATGGAGGTGAGCCAAATGTTTGTGAGTGGCAGGAATCTGCGCGGATCACACCCACGACTGCTATTCCTACCCCACCAACATCACGTTATGAATTAGGTGAAATGGGGTTTGCGCATCCTCCGAAACCGTTTTATTATGCAGAGATGGGTCCATTCTATAAGGGTACTCCACTGCCTAAGTCTTCAACTTCTCATGTTCGATATAACATCAAATGTGATGACCTCCCTGAGGGCAGTTCAATTAATCCTAATCCGAATTCCTTTCAAACTGTTTGGGAGAGAAAGCTTCCAAATTTCCCGTTAATCAACAAGTACAGAGAACTACAGATTGATGTTGGACAGATTGGAAAGAAATCTAAAGTTATACGATTGTGGTTAGCACCAACATCTACAGGACTTTCACAAATAGATTCTGTTGCTATTGTGGGAAAGTCGAATGAAGATGTGACTTGTCCTGGTTTGTTGTGGAGTTCTCCAGTTCACGATGGGGTCCCAACGACAGCACAGATACAATCAGGTTCTGTCTACCCTGTCCCTTGCTCAGGAAGGGGAAGCTGCACTCCAACTGGTTGTAAGTGTTTTGGAAATTTCGATGGAAACGGTTGTGAAAGTTGCAAATACGGCTACTCTGGAGTTGCCTGTAATAAAAAAATCAATCTCGGATGTCAACCAGTAGCATCTGAAGACCTCTCTCAGTTTAGTAACGAAACAGAATTGCTGCAGAGATGGAGAATAGTTTCTTTTAAATTATACGAATCGAAGGTCATCCCTCACAAATTCTTTGGATCAGCCATGACTAGTCCTCAATACAATCTCGGTGATAGAACACATTTCAAGGCCGGTATCGGTGTCTTCTTAATCGACGTTCCAAAGAACGATGGCGACTGTGGCGTTCGAGTAGTCGCTTCCACAGATCGTAAAGGGTCTAATCCTAGCGTTGTATTTGTCAGGGCTTGTGAATAGTATGTGAGCATTCTAATATTATTATGTTTGTTAAGAATTCTAAAAAAAAAACAAAAAAAAACAGCTACACTGGTCTCAACCTCGTCGGAAATGAAAATGGAGATCTTGTTGACTACTTCTCAGTCACGGTATGTAGAACTGTTTTCTTGTACGAGTTGTTTGTTTGTATTAAGCTGTTTCTCATGGGGGTTAGAAATAACTATTTCCCACACCTCAAAAAAAGAAAGCATAAATTTATGTGGTCAACTTTTGCTCAGCCTTCCGCACAAGCACAAACAAAGTTAGTCATGGGGTTGGAAATAACTATTTCCCTCCCCTCTAGAGACCTTGTGAGAACTCTCAATTCTTCTGAAGTACAAACAAAGTTAGTGATGATGTTTGCGGTGTTGTGTAGTTACCATACTTTACTAATTACGCTTCAGTGTCTATCTGGTGACGTGATACCAAGGGTGTGGGAGATAAAATACTTCACCTTCAAGTTGTTGGTTGTCAACGAGAATGGGTTGGAGGTGACTCTTTCCTTCCCTTCTTGAGACGTTGTGTTTTTAGTACAACCTGTTGTAGCGTATCATAATACGAAGGCGCTTTATTCAAAGCTGAGTGCACGCACTTAAGGTGGGTGAGTTACGGGGTGCCGCATCGACGAAATGCCTTCAATGTCCCCGGTAGACTCAATCTTAGGTTCCAGATACGTAAGGTTAATGTTCACATCTTCAAGTAATCCCCCCTTTGCCTCTGCCCACTCAAGGTAATGTGTGGATCAGACTTTCCCTGGGCGGGTAGATCTACTCGTATTAACTAGAATATCCCTCGTCTTGTCAACATGGTTAGTCATGGGGTTGGAAATAACTATTTCCCTCCCCTCTAGAGACCTTGTGAGATCTCTCAATTCTTCTGAAGTACAAACAAAGTTAGTGATGATGTTTGCGGTGTTGTGTAGTTACCATACTTTACTAATTACGCTTCAGTGTCTATCTAGTGACGTGATACCAAGGGTGTGGGAGATAAAATACTTCACCTTCAAGTTGTTGGTTGTCAACGAGAATGGGTTGGAGGTGACTATTTCCTTCCCTTCTTGAGACGTTGTGTTTTTGGATATAATACGAAGGCAATTTATTAACTAAAGTATCTCTTGTCTTGTCAACATGGTTAGTCATGGGGTTGGAAATAACTATTTCTTTCCCCTCTAGAGACCTTGTGAGATCCTTTATGGTGTTTCACTCAAGTAGTTCTACTACGATGTTTATCGCATTAAGTACGAAGGCGATTTATTCAAAGCTGAGCGCACGCACTTAAGGTGGGTGAGTTACGGGGTGCCGCATCGACGAAATGCCTTCAATGTCCCCGGTAGACTCAATCTTAGGTTCCAGATTGAGTGAAAGAACAAAACAACTTCTGTGTGACTGTCGTAAACTATTGTGTTCTTAATTATTATGTTTACCCACAACTACTATTCCTCTTCTTCCTAATGATGATATCGAATACACCGCAACGGTCTGACTACTTCGGACGATTAGAAAATGTTCAAATTGTCGAAGTGAGAAATCTTTTCTCACACGACATCTTAAGGAATTCCTTGTTCTGCTTCATTGATTACGTCTATTCAAATCCCCCCTTTGCCTCTGCCCACTCAAGGTAATGTGTGGATCAGACTTTCCCTGGGCGGGTAGATCTACTCGTATTCACTAGAATATCCCTCGTCTTGTCAACATGGTTAGTCATGGGGTTGGAAATAACTATTTCCCTCTCCTCTAGAGACCTTGTGAGATCCTTTATGGTGCTTCACTCAAGTAGTTCTACTACGATGTTTATCGCATTAAGTACGAAGGCGATTTATTCAAAGCTGAGCGCACGCACTTAAGGTGGGTGAGTTACGGGGTGCCGCATCGACGAAATGCCTTCAATGTCCCCGGTAGACTCAATCTTAGGTGCAAGATTATATTCTTGTCTTTAACAGTTTATTAATTTTTGTGTTAAACAACAATAACAACAAACAAACATAACACAAAACAGAGAACCTGGGAACATCCAAATCTGGTCATTACAGTTGATGTTTGGGCTGGGGTTGGAGTAAAAGCCCCGGTATTCACGATTACTGACTTACTTATTGAGACTTGTACCTATCCCGATATATCTAGCGAGTAACTATTTAAATTTACACTTTTTTTTTTAAAAATCTTAAAAAACTTTCCCTTCCGGGTTAAGCTTAATTTTTGTTGTGTTTTTTTTATTCTTTCTAAAGGTTGACTACAATGTTATTATATTCTGATGACATATCAGTACGTTGAGGAAATTACTTTTTTTTCTCTCTCATTTTATTAGAAGATACAAAAAAAAACCACATAACTCGGATACCTTAAGTCAGCTCTCGGTTCATGGGCCGCTTAGGATTAGGTCACCTCCAATCATTTGCTTTACCTGGCGTACCTGAAGAGTGAACCAACTGACAGTAAAAAGTAACGTTTGTTGTACTTATATTAATCAGGTGACTTAAAGGGGAAAAAAAAAAAAAAAAAAAAAAAAAAAAATGCAAATCTCCATTTCATTTAGAGACAATGTGTATCCTGATGTTCTGTTTGATGTCTGTGAGAAATCCACAGCAAACGACGCAGTTAGAGCTGCCGCTGATGAGTGGGATATTGAAGTGTTGTTTATCGAGCTTTTCTTAGCTGGAGAGTTGATAGCCGGAGATGAACTATTACTGTCACGTGGAGTGGAATCTGGTTCTCAGTTGGAAGCATCAACTGTGAGTATGTTTGGAAAGGAATGGTTTTTAAATAAAGAAACCAAACCTAAAATATTAAAGCTAGCACAACACCAAGGGTATCTTTCGTTAAATACCCCGACATTCTCTGAAAACGGTTGCGTAAGTATTAATAATGAATGGGTTGAGGATGTTAAGAAAATAATTTTCTGTAACCCTAGTTCTCTAAGTACCCTTTGTGAAAACTTTTTAAAAGATTGTACGTCGATCACAACTCTAGACTTTGAAGGGTTTGATAACATAACTACAATTGAAAGTAATTTTTTAAAAAATTGTGAATCCCTTACTAATATAAATCTATCAGGGTTATGCAACTGTGAAGAAATTGGAGAACGTGCCTTTAGTGGGTGTACGTCTTTAACGACTCTTAATACAACAGGTTTATGTAAAGTGAAAACTATTGGATTTGACTTCTTAAAAGAAGGCAGTATATTTACAGCAGACTTGTCAGGGCTATGCAACACTACGACTATAAGTAGTGGGTTCCTTCATAAATGTCCATACTTGACTTCAGTTGACACATCTGGTCTGGGAAGCGTCACTTCTATTGGAGGAAGCTTTCTTAGTGAATGTCGAATTCTGCAGTCTTTTGACATGTCCAGCTTTTCTAATTTATTAGAATTTGGAAAATGTTTTCTATCCCATTGCAGCAACCTCTCAACAATAAATTTATCTGGTCTCTGCAGCCTCACTACAATAGAAGCTTTTTTCCTCTGTAATTGCACATCCTTAACAACGTTAGATTTTTCCGGACT
Organism: Flectonema sp. DT1601; assembly: GCA_964019425.1. Lineage (NCBI taxonomy): Eukaryota > Euglenozoa > Diplonemea > Diplonemida > Diplonemidae > Flectonema > Flectonema sp. DT1601. The sequence continues at coordinate 204,985 of OZ025832.1, read as the reverse complement.
TACCAGCGTAACTACTATTGGTACTTGCTTCTTAGGAGGTTGCACCTCTCTCACTGAATTAAACGTGTCTGGTTTTACTGGTGTTAGTTGCATTGAAAGTTACTTTTTAAGTAACTGCAAAGCGATAGTGGAAATTAACCTCTCGTGTCTAGACAAGGTGACTAAAGTTGGAGACGGTTTCTTGTACGAGTGTACGTCTCTTGTTGATTGTGGTGTACCAGAATTTCTTGAAGCAGTAGCAAAGCGGGGAGAAGAGTAAAGGTTACTGACATTGCCCAAAAAAAAAAAAAAAAAAAATCCTAAAAATACATAATGTTTTATCAAAACGGTTTAAAAACGTTTTGGTTTTGTTATGTAACTGAACCTGTTGTTCATTTTTTGTCCTTTTTCAACGAAAATTATCTCATCAGAGTATTTTTGTCCCTTCCTTTTACCTTTTTTATCTACCAAAAAAAAAATAGTGAGAGAAATGAGCACTCTGCGACTTTCATCGCCAGTGAGAGCCTCACAGATTTGTGGTACTCGAGATCTGAATAATATTAATTTATCAACTTTATTATATATTCTCATCAGCTACATTATATAACATGTCGGAGAAGATCGCTATCCTCGATGCTGGTGCCCAATATGGAAAGGTTATCGATAGGAGGATTCGTGAGTTAAAAGTATTCTCTGAAATAGTACCGTTAGGAACGTCTGTTGAGAAGTTGAAGTCAGATGGCTACACTGGAATTGTGATTTCTGGAGGTCCTGGTAGCTGCAACAGTGATGACGCTCCTTCTTATGATAAATCACTGTTTGATTCAGGTATTCCTATTCTTGGGATCTGTTATGGAATGCAAATGATGAACCATCATTTTGGAGGTACAATCGAAAAGAAAGACCAACGTGAAGACGGTCAAGAAGCAATCACTATTGAGAAAGACTCTCTTCTATTTTCCAGTCTTGATCAAACTCAAGAAGTCCTTTTAACTCATGGAGATAGCGCTGGTGTCGTCGCTACTGGTTTTCGTACCATTGCAAAGTCTGGTCCGATCATCGCAGCGATTGAAAACAGTTCAAAAAGACTTTACGGAGTTCAGTTTCATCCTGAAGTGGATCTGTCAACAAACGGAAAAGTAATCTTATCAAACTTTTTATTTAAAATATGCAACTTTAAGGGAACCTTTACTCCGAAATCAAGAGAACAATCATGCATCGATACTATTAAGAAACAAGTTGGAAACGGTAAAGTCCTCTGCCTCGTATCAGGAGGCGTTGACTCAACCGTCTGCACTGCTCTGCTATCAAGAGCTTTAGGAGCAGACAGAGTAGTCGCAGCTCACATTGACAACGGTTTTATGCGCCTGAACGAGTCAAAGAACGTTGGTGTTGCTTTAGAATCTCTAGGAGTTAGATTAAAAGTATTCGATTGCACAGACGACTTCTTAAACGGAAAGACAGAATGCACTGACAAGAAAACAAACACCAGATACACTACAAAGAAACTCATGGACACATCCGCACCTGAAGAGAAAAGAAGAATTATCGGAGATACATTCATGCGTGTAGCAGAACGCATTACAAAAGAACTAGACCTCGATCCTAAAGAGACATACTTGGCTCAGGGAACTCTTAGACCTGATTTGATTGAGAGTGCGTCGTCGTTAGCGTCATCAAAAGCTGATGCAATTAAAACACATCATAATGACACTGAATTGGTTAGAGAATTAAGAAAGGCTGGTAGAGTTATCGAACCTCTCATGGATTATCACAAAGACGAAGTAAGAGAGTTGGGCATGTCTCTTGGTCTTCCTAAAGAACTTGTCATGCGTCAGCCATTCCCAGGACCAGGTTTGGGAGTCAGACTTATCTGCACTGAAGAACCATTTGTTTGCAGTAACTTTGATGAAACTGACTTACTTGTTAAGCATCTAGTTAACCTTGACAGCTCAAAAACTCCATCTTCAGTTACAGAAAAGGTTAAGAACGCATACGGAGATGATCTGTCTACTTTATTCAACAGCAATCTCTCAGCCACGATCCTTCCATTCAAAACAGTCGGCGTCCAGGGAGACGGTCGCACATACTCATACCTGTGCGCTTTATCATCAAGCAAACAACCAAACTGGAAACAGCTAATGCTCTTTGCTCGTCTTATCCCAAAGGTATGCCACGCTATAAATAGAGTTTGCTTTGTGTTTGGTGACCCAGTTGAAGGTCCAATTAAAGAAATTACTAAAACGTTGCCACGTGTAGACGCGTTGAATCAACTTCGCCAAGCTGATGATGCTGTTAACCAGTTGCTTATTAAGCATGATTTGACTACTGTTCTTAGCCAGGTTCCTGTTGTGTCGTTTCCTATTAACTTTGATCCAACGTCTGATGCAAAGAGAGCAAAGAACGATTGTGATATTCGCAGTATTGCTATTCGTACATTTATTACAAATGATTTTATGACTGGCGTCCCTGCAGTTCCGGGGAACAACGAAATGCCTGAGGAGGTTCTTATGGAGATGGTTGAGGCTGTAACTAAGGTATGTTTTTTTTTTGCATTTAACAAGTATTGTAAGATCGAAAAAGAATGTTGGGCAGCAATCGTAAGCCTCCTTCAGCTTTATCAGTTTAAGTCGGTTCACGGGTTTCGTGACACAAACAAAAAACTCACAAAATGTCGAAACTAAAAAAATAAAATAACACAACACAGGTACCGGGAATATCCCGTTGCGTCTATGACTTAACTTCGAAGCCACCAGGTACCACTGAATGGGAATAGGTGAGGTAGTAGTGTGCTTGCTACTTGTTTCATGTTTTTAAATTAGGAAATTAAAAAAGTGTTTTTTTTTTTTTGATCAAATTGCTTAGTTAGTCACCCTCCCCTATCAAATTTTTATTTAAAAAAAAAAAAAAGAAAAACGTTATACCGACAGCACACGAATGTTAAATCTTTTTCTAGCTTTCAGCCTTGACAGGGATTGCCCGTTATTTTTGTGCACAAAACAGATTTTTTTTTTAATTATTTTTATATAGTTTTCTTTTTTTTTTTTAAAAAAAAAAAAAAAAAACTGCATTATCGATTTGTGTGCATTTCTTACTGATCATTTTGTGTGAAATGAAGTGTTCTGATACTAATAAAGTTATCACTATTTTCTTTGTGCAACAGACTGCTGAAAACAAATTGAAGTGATGCCTCAGTTGTTATCTCAGTTTGGGGACCCAAGAGATGGTTTCCTTATCTACAATTAAGATACTTCTACATATTTTTTTTAAATTTTCTTTTTTTCCACCTGACCAGATCTCCCCCCTCCTCACATATGATGTGAATTGCGTTTAAGTCTTTTGTTTTGTGAAAAAAAAAAAAAAAAAGAAATAAAATAAAATAAAAAAATGGATTTTGAATTTAAAGGAATCAGTACCATTGAAGCAGCGAAATTCGAAACTTTATTCAAACTTTTAGATTCTGAAGGAACTGGTACCATCGATGAGGGGGAGTTAGCAGAATTGATGCCTCGAATGGGAGTCTTTCTGACTGATGAAGAGCTTCATAATTTATTCTTAGCAGTTGATATAGACAACAGTGGGGATATAGATTTTCCTGAATTCCTACAACTAATGTCGAGGCACAGAGAGACTAATCAACTAGCTCTTTTAGAAGGAGATAAATGTTTTGAAAACCTAGTTGAACTATCGAAATTAAATACTGTCTTCCGAACTGATGATAAGTTCATGTGGTTTTGGGATACACTCGTCATGGGAACAATCTTATACTGGATGGGGATAGCTCTCTATGAAGACGTTAGAACGTCTCAGACGGTACATGTCAGTTCAAAAATATTTTTTTCAATAGTGCTTCTCCTCGACATTGTGAAAGGTGTATTCACCTGTGTCAGTACTGGGGATACTGATACACTTCCAAAGGACTCTGTTACTCATTCTTCTCGAATCTATTTTCGAAGTTTTCGCTTTGTGATAGATTTCATCACAGCCATTCCAATTGATGTTTTACTCCTCCTCAACTCACATGATTCAGCTGCTCGCTATCTTCAAAATCTCCGAATTTTAAAGGTATTTTGTATTGGAAGCCTTTTCCGAAAGAGTCCTCGAGACACGATGACTGCTCAATACGCGAGATTCTTCTTCGCTGTCGTACCTATAATAAAAATATGTTTTTGGGCGTGTACGACTGTACACTTAATGAGTATCCTTTGGATGCTTGTTTCTCCTGGAGACACTTTATATATTGATGCTGTGTACTTTGTTGTTTATACGTTGACTACCACTGGTTATGGAGATATAGAAGTTACAACACCGGATCAAAAAATCTATGCGATTTTTTTATTCTGTTGTGCAACTTGTGTGACGGGTTTGGTTATTGGAAAGTTAGTACAATTCAGTCAGCAAGCAGACTTAGAAACTGATTCGTTTCGGAAGATGTTGGAAACACTTGCAGCCTTGGAATACCTTGATATACCAAGTTCGTTTAAACAGGAAGTACTCGCCTTTCAATGGCATAGTTTGAGGCATTCCCATTCATTATTCAGTGATGTCATGGTTAACTTACCCGATGTGATTCAAAATAGGATGGAACTCTACGCAAAAATGAGAATCGTTCGTCAGGTTCCCATATTCGAAAAAATCGAAGAAGTTTGCGTTGCGAAACTCGCTCAATCACTTCGAACTGTGTTTGTTCCTCCTGAAGAGTACATTGTCATAGCCGGTGAGGAAGGAGATGAGATGTTCTTTTTGTTTCACGGAATGTGTGCGATATGGCTTCCGTGTGGTAAATGGGTCGCAACTATAAAACGAGGAGGTGTTTTTGGGGAATCCGCATTGCTTGCTTCTACTCGTCGACAAGCCTCAATAAAGTCACTAACCTATTGTAAGTTGTTCCGCCTTGATAAGGTATGTGAATACTCTTGTTAACTAAAACAACAGGGAGTGGGAAAAAAAAAAAAACAACAACACACACAGGCCGACTTCCATGCGATAGCTGAGAGCTTTCCAAACTTATCCGACACCATTGCATCAGTATCGATCCACCTCACCTACGACACTGGTGATGAAGTTCTCGATGGTAGTCGTGATCGTTACAGTAGACACATTAAAAAAGACAACGACAGCTTTACTCGTAAAAAAAGCATCATTCCGAATGACTTTGTGTATCCGATCTCATCAGCTGGGAGGAAGTCAATGCATGAAAACCAACTACGGTTTGTATACTTTCATTCTATTGAGATCCCCCCAACTTGATATGTTATTAAAATAAAACAGGAATTCACGTGTTAGTCCAAAGTCATCGATGAACTCTTCGAGCATAAGACCTTCTGTTGGATGGAAACTAGATATGGAGGATGGCAATGAACTGCAGAGTATGAGTACTGAAGAAGATGATGGAGAAGTCGAAATCGATCCATTAAGAGAGCTTCACAAACTTCATGAGAAGGAATCAGCAGTTCCGTTTGTATTGAAGAGGAGTAGTCTTCGAAGAAAACAAACAAAACAGAGATTGGGAAATCATCTTTTTATGGAAGAGCAATTCGCTATTTTACACACGGCAATAGCAGATTTGAGTAAACAAGTGTCGCTAATCAGGGATCGAGATAGCATTGCTCCATCGTCGCCAATGGCTTCTCGATGTTCATCTTCATTTGACTTAGGAGGCTGTCGATCTCGCAGTGGCAGCGCAGCTGGAAGAAAACCAGCATACCTTGCTCTAACTAGGAATAATCAGGGAAAGCCTAGAACTTAAATGGAACAACAGAACAATGGTGAAAAATCCCCATGACTTTGAGCGACCCCGAAATACACTGGCAGTAAGCTATAAAAAAAAAAAAACAGCTGTCCGTTTCGGAAACTTTCATGTTGAGATCGGACATTTCAGAAACTTTTTTGTGGAATTATAGTTTTTCCCTTTTTCTTTTTTTTATAACTTTTTATTTTGATTTTTTTTAGTGCACCTTTTTTTTGTTTTTTAATAATAATAAACCCAAAAAAAAATAATATTTTAACTAATCACCGGTTTGCCAACCATTGTTATTGTTTGTTTGTTTGTTTGTTTGTCCTACGAAAACTTTTTGCAATTTTTATTGACTGATAATTATTAATATTATGATACATAATCGACAGTTTTCTGTTTTTTTTTCTTTTTTTTGCAACCATTTTCTGAAGAAAGCATTAATTTTTTTTTCAAAACTAAACTGGAGATTTCTTTTTTTTATTCTCATTGTGGTGGGGGCTTTTCAGTCCGATCATCACATAAGGTGGCATTTTAGTGGAATTTTTATTCTCCGTTGTTTTTTCTTGTTGGTTTTTTTTTTTTTTTTTTTTTGCACCGACAAAGTCGGAGAAGAAACTATTCAGATTAAGAGCCGTTTATTTATTATTGTCATGTTATCTATTTCCCTGTGCGCCAGTAAAACTAGCTGCGATCAACAAAATATAAGGCTGCTTATCTGAATGGTTTTTTTTTTGCGAGTTTTTTTTTTCCACAAGTGTTTATACTGAACAGCAGAACGATATATTGGATGTTTTCCACTATCTTAATTTTCGATGCACAAACAAAACAAAGAATGTGGGTACAAAAGTCTTTTCCCCCTTTTTTTTTCTTTCATTCTTTACTTTGGATAACACTTACACGTTTTGCTAACTAGCTAACAAACTTAAAAAAGGGACAAGTACATATTCTATTACCCTTTGATGTTAGGAAACTGCAAAAATGAATATTTTTCATTTTTCTGATCTCTATTTTTAAAAAAAAAAAAAACAAATCTTTTTCTGTAACTAAAAAGGAATTATAATTATTTGCATGAGGTTAGCCATTTTGGTATCCAATTACTCCGCCCATCCATCACATTTGTATTTTACGTACAAAATCAAACAGTTAACCCCCCCCCCCCCCCCCCCCTTTTTCTCACCCCTGTAATTACCCACCCAGATAATTTTTATTGGTTACCCATTAATGCATTAATGTTTTCAAGCTGTAACGACCTGCAGGGCATGGGATGCTCAACCTGTAGTGCGTGGTCCCCGGGTCAATTTGACTTGACAGCATTTCTTTCTCTGGTAGTTTATTTAAAGCATGCGATTTTGTGTGGACAGAATCCAGTTATAATGATTCATGTCTAATTTGTTGCGTGTTAACCTTGATTTATTTATCCAAGTCCCCCCTTTTTTTTTTTTTTTTTGTACCTACAAACCCATTGTTCAGTAGAAAGAGAATTGTGGCAGCGTAACTAACCTATTCCTTTATTAGGATTTTCTACCGGGTTGCGCACAAACAAAATAAAAGTGTGAGTGAGTAAGTAAAAAAGTGAAGTTTGCCGATTCTTTTTTTAACTCTGTGGAATGACGATACGGAAAAAGAAATGTGCAGATGAGTCGAAACATTTATTATCTGCCTATCTGTAGAGTGTTTTACTAATGAGAACAATACCTTTTACTGAACTCCAGTATTTATATATTGTTTTCTTCTTTTCTTAAATTTTCTCAAAAATATTTCGATCTCTCTCTCTTTATTTTCTCTTATTATTATAGTAATTTGTGTCTACAAAGGGTAATCATTGCATGCTCACGTGTCCCTGCTGGTACGCAATAATATAATGTCGTAGAATGTTTTAACTGTCTTTGCTCTGAACTCTTTCCAGAGTACAGTTGGTGGATAGCATAGTCTCAGATTTCTTTTTTTTTTTTTTTTTTTAAAAAGGCGCCGCCCGTTATTATTAATCAGTCTTTTTATGTCTTTTTTTTTTTTTTTTTTGTGTGTGAACAAAAAAATAAAAAAAATTATAAATTATTTTTATTTTTTTTTACTTATATAAGCAAGCCATGACTCTATACTACATGACATGATAAACCTAACGTAACATCTGTTATGGTTCTACTAGGAACTATTCACCCCCTTGAAGGTGATGGTGTATGTTCGTGTTTGTTCGATCAATTATCAAAAGAGAATAAACGATTGATGTCTGCAGGAGTCTGGATTCCTTCTACAGTTCTATTTGAGCAGGGATTCGCCAAGGCTTGGTATTACAGCGAGAGGATTACAAGAAATGAAAATGGGAAGAAGAAGAAGTATGTTGAAGTAAAAAAAAGAATTGGAAAGGACTGTAACATTGAATCGATACGAACTGCGATGACGAAGGACACCAGAGAAGGTGAAATCTGTGCAACGTTTCTCTCAGTTGGTCCAAATAGAGATTTGACTCGTCCAAGTGAAAAGAGTGAAGTAGCATACATGGATTCAGCTATGCTATGTGAGTTCTTGAATGGTCAAGTTCAAAAACCAAAAGGATTATTACAAAAATTCGTTCGACCAAAAGGACAAAGCAACACTGTAATTCTAACAACGTGGTCACCCAGCTTCTTAGTAACTGAGGCAAGACGAAATCGACATAGTCTATACGACAGGCATGTTAATATTTATAAAAGAGCAACCACATTCGAAGGATCTTCAAACACATGTATGCCCGTAGTCGTAGGACCTGTTGTTAAAAATCTTGTTAGGGAAGCCAGTAAAGCTTTGGTTGACCACTTCTTATCAACAGATCACTTATCAATAGCACGGATGGTTCTTTATTTTAAAGTTGATCACGAGAACATTCTCAGACTACTATTCTCATCGTCAATACGAATTAAAGAACCAAAAACTCATACGAGAGAAGGAACAACACCGTTGAATCTTTGCGTGGCATTAGTTGCGAAGGCTGCAACTGAAAGCTCATCAGCTCTGCATAAGATTCCACAAACAGGTGACGATCACGAACTTGATCAACTCGTAGAATCAGCAACGAAAGCAGAAAAACTACTTCGAAGAACACGTCTATGTGGTTCAACCAAACAAAAACTTTCAAAACAAAAACATAAACACAACGATGCACTCCAACTTAGTTCTAATATAGTAAAAGATACCAGTCCTGTTTCCGACAGGATTGAAAAAGTCGATCTCCAAGAAGATCAAAATCGAGAATCTGAAAGCGAATTAAAACCAAACAACAACAATAAAAATGATGATCAAAATTTTAAAAGAGAAAAAAGCCAAATGAATCTCAGAGGAGGAACTCCTGTAAAAGACGTTAAGACGGGAAGTCATCGACAGGACGATTGGACGGCTTGGTTAAAAACCCAACAAGTACCAACCGAGACAATCCAAAGCCATCCAGAATCACTAATCCAGAGTAACAGGGTCAGGTCTAGTGCTGCCGTCACTCCTACTAAGAGTGAGATGGGAAGTTTAAAGCCAATTCGGAATTACACACCACAGCAGGTAATCAATCCTGTGGTGTCTTCTCTCATTCCTTCTCCAATTAAGAATGGTAAGCCTTGTAGAGTTACGATATTAAGTGATGAGTGTCAGACTTTTAGCCCTCGTCCAGTAGGAGAAGGTAGCCCTCCACCACCTGAAACAGCAGCTCAATATTTCTACACGAGGGCAGGTATGAATGATATTTATCAATCGACTCAGAAGAGAACTTTTGACCTTCCGAGATCGGGTCACACGAATAGAACTCGAAAGCTTTCTGAAGAAGAACGTCGTGAAAGAGAATTAGCAAGAAAACAAAAAGCAACTTTTCTTGAGCAACATCGACAAGAGAGAATTCCGTCGGTTCAGCAGAATGTTGGAACCAATTCAGTACTCTTAACACATCCAGTTCTCAGTCGTCTTTCAACCAAACCTTCGTATCTTGGTAAAGGAAAGAGACCTGTGACAGCATCACAGTCAGTTGGTAGTGCACATCACTTCCTTCCTACATTTGAAGCAGGTTGTAGTGACGACTCATCAAAACCTGTTGAACCGACAGCAACTTCACATTTTAGAAACGCCTCTTCCGCAGGGAAGGTCCGCCAACTTTCCATATCAATAGCAACCCCACCTCCTGCTGTAAAGTCTCGTACGTCTTCACAAAACCATGATATACCTGTTGTTTTAGTTAAGCAACACGCAAATAAACCAAAAAAAATAATCGAGAGGGAAGAAGTCATCCCGAGAAAACAACAACATATTAGTACGAAACCGACAGTCACACCCGAATTGGTTAGAAGAAATAAAGATGACCAGGCAAAAGTAGAAGTAAAAAGTATTGAAAGCCCGAGGCAATCACATAATGATGATGCTGCGACAAGGGAAAGTCACATCCCTGCGGCTTGTTGTAATGTGGTATTAGAAACTGAACGTGTGATGTGTACTTCAGACTCAGCTGGTGGGAGTGGTTCTCAATTTAACTCAGTACCTCGTGTATCGTCTCTTGACACACCTGGAAGGACTAAATATGGTCGTAGGCAAGTGAAAAATTACAACCTTGACAGTGAAGAACCTCACATACAACAATTATTTAATACCGAAGTTGCTAAACTATCACTTCAGATGGAGGAATACTTTGTTGAATTGTGTTATCGAATTTATTCTTTTTTCATTACGAAAGGAGCCGATAGCCCTTTCGGTGTTGATAAACGTGTTGCTGGATTCTATTTAGAAGAACCTATCGGGATACCAGCACTCTCTATAGACGTTATTCAAGTCACATTAAAGAGACTTCGTGGTGAAATCGTAAACGCGGCATTGTATTGCTTAGGTGGTTCTCAACCGACTATGGAAAGTGATGGTGACGACGAGTCAAGTCAATTGCTTCCATGGCCAATTTCATCGAATAAAGGTGTTAGTATTACTGGTAACAAAATAAAGAAAAAGATTGATCCGGCTATGACTCAGGTTAGACTCGACCAGTTTAGGGAATTGACAGAAAGGAATGTCCGTCAAACAAGAGAAATACACCTCAGCTCTCTTCGAACAGCAGCAGTCGACATCCTCTCACCCCCCGACAATATTGAACTTTCATGGGATGGTCAGTCTCTGATATGTGATAGAAGAGCGTTAGTCATCTTCTTTGCTGAGACGAAGCGTCATATTGTTAAGGGAGGTATGTGTGAAGCCGCAGAATACATTTCGAGTATTCTAAAAAAACCCAACGGGTATCTCTTAGGTATCGCTCAAGACTACGTCTACCAAAAACACATTTCACCGTTGCTTGATGCGAACCCGATAGCTGATGAAAATATCAGTCGTGGTAACTCACCAAATCAATTAGTGTCTGAGGTGATTCAGTCACAACCTTTAGGAGATATTTCAGAGGGGAATCCAACATCAGTAGTGACGACTACCGTTGAATCAGATCAGTTAACAGAACAACCAGGTTTTATATGTAATCGTTGTAACATCTGTAGAATGTGTTGTTTGTGTCGTTACAGAGGAAATACAAAAATTGATAGTTAGTATATCTCACTTTCCAGTGAGTGTTCATCACGCGACAAGTAACCTACTGCTTTGGTAGTTCTACCTCGTGTTACCACATCGATGGTTATAGAGCTTTCCCTTTGAGTAGTTTTCATTTTTTTTTATTTTTTTATAGAAATAACAAAAACAGAATGAAAAAAACACACATATAAATATATATAATGTATTTTTTCTTCTATTTATCCTCTCCTGTATTTTTCGCATTGGAAAAAAAAGTGCGTCACAGTTTTTTGCCAATTTTTTTTTTTTTTTTTCCCCTTCAAAAAAATAAAGGTGAAACATTCTTGTTGTGTATATAATTTTCATTAAAGGCCACAAACAAGGGGAAATGATGAAGCTAACGGCGTTGATTACATTTGTAGGGATTGCTACTGGAAGTGAGCTAAAAGGATACGGAGGAGTCTCTCTGAGTTTTAATAATACCGATGCTGGTTATGCAATCAACGTTGATGGTCAAAAATGGTTTGAAAGCCCATCTGGATACAGTCCAGGAGGTTGGAGACTACCTCTGATACTAAATGATAAGAGCATCACCTACGACAATGGAACAGATACACATCTCGGACCGTTTAACTCAGTTGCAGCACAGCATTTATCTAAAGGAGACTCATGGATGCTTGATGCCACTATTAAAGTTTATACTGAACAATCGATTATTTCATTCACATCATGCTACCCAAAAGGAGCACGAAACCCACAAGGGACCTGGTCTGTAAATGAAGTTATCAGTGCTTTCCCAGCTTTTTCTGTTAGTGACAGTGACAAGAACTATCTTGGTTGGGCAGGCAACCAACTTGCTAACACATCAGTTTCAAAATGGTCAGATTTTTTTGGTGATCAAGAAGCAGGTATTCCCGTATTGGTTCATAATAATAAACTGCGATCTGTCGTTATCAGTCCTTATGATAATTTTCTAACTTCTGTACACGCATCTCGTAATACCAGTGAGGGTATTAAGGTTTTCGCAGCAGGTATCAAGGGTTCAATCGGTGAGCTTCCAACTAACTTTTGCCACACAACTTTAATGCTGTTTGGTAACGGAGTAAACAATACGATGATGGCTTTCGGTGATCAATTGTTACAACTCTCTGGAAAGAAACGGGTTGATGCCAAGAAAGATTTCATATTATCAAAACTTGGATACTGGACAGACCATGGAGGATTCTACTACCGTCAGACCCCGGGCTTTCGAAATGCTGAAGATGCTTTATTGGCTGTCAAAGCAGACGCTATAAACCGAGGTATCCCAATCCATTACTTCCAATGGGACGACTGGTGGTATTCGCAGTACATGGGTGACTCTGGCGGACTAGTAGAATGGCAGCCGGAACCACAAATATTTCCATCTGGAATGACTGATTGGCTTGGCATGCCTCTCTCTCTATACATGGCCGAATACAGTAAATTCAACATCTACGTTAATGACTATAAATTCTACTTCGATAACACAAACCATTCACTTCCAATAGATAAGAATTTTTACATCGACCTGTTTAGGAATGGAACGAAAATTGGAATGAAAATGTTTGAACAAGACTTCCTATCAGCAGTTAATCAATACACAAATTTAACGAGTAATGATACACACACAGCTGATGACTGGTTGAATGCAATGGGTGATGCAGCTAAAGAATTAGACATCACACTTCAGTACTGTATGATGCATTCAATCCATACACTAAAATCATCAGAAATCCATCAAGTTACCAACGGCAGAGCATCTGCTGATGCTATTGGTGTTCCTTCGCGTCACTTAGTCTTAGGAATGTCAGGAATGCTTCATTACTCCATGGGTATATGGCCTTCTGCTGATAACGTTTGGACTTCTGCTGTCGAAGGAAATCAGACTAGAGCACCACCACTGTACACTACTATTATTGCTGTTCTTGTTGGTGGTCCTTATGGACCATCAGATGAAGTTGGTTTGTTAAATAAATCTGTTATCATGCAAACATGTAGAGATGATGGAGTTTTATTACGAGTTGATAAACCAATCACAATGGTTGAATCTTCCTTTATATTAGGATTTAAAGATGCAGATCCACCAGCTGTATGGTCGGCATATTCTGAAGTAAGTGGAAACAGATGGGGATATATTGTCGGGTTAAATTTAAATAGAAGTTATCCATTGCGATCGTTGGATATAAACGAATTAAACAGAGATGGAACATACAGGGTTTTTGACTACTTGTCGGTTGATGGAATGCGTCAAACTAGTTTGATGGATCAAAACAAGCCGTTTATGATTCCTGAATGCCCAGACCCAAAAACTCAACCACCTCAGTTGGGACATGGGTATCATATAGCCGCTCCGTTGTTAGAGGGTGGTTGGTATCTGTTGGGGGAAGTTAACAAGATCGTTTCTGCTTCGAATATTCGATTTCGATCAGTTGATTCAAACCAAACAACATTAACAATAAAAGTAATTGGTGTACCTGATGAGTTGATAAAAATTGGATATGTGAAACCTTCGTCTTCCTCAACATCATTTTTTAATTGCGAAATTCCGTCGTGTTCCACAAATGATTGCCTCCTTACGGTTGAATGTTCGTTGTTAAAATGTACTTGTAAATAGTAAGGAGTCTTTTTTTTTTTTCTGTTTTATTTCTCTTTTTTCTTTTTAAATGTGTGTCCTAACGTTTCGCTTTGTTTACCCTCTCCGCCTTTTTCAACAACAACAACAACAACAAAAAAAAAAATAATCTGAAAAACAAAAACTCCAAAAAGACAGAGCTCATACTTTCTCTATTTCTTTTTGAAAGAGTATTTTCACTCTAACCCAAAAGTTAACTTGTGAATGAAAATGCAATATAGAGAGCTTTGTTTTTGGCAGTTAGATTTCCCGATCATGTTTGTTGTGTATTTTATTATTTGTTTTACACTTTTCTAACAAAGTCTTTTACTGGAGAAACAGGTCACCTCCAGTAAATCTTTCGAGCATTACTGCCTATGCGAAAAGGAAACACATTCTGTGCGACCTGATTTCACCGCGTTTTTTTTTTCTTCCACATTTATGCGTGTAATATTTTTTTTTTTAAAAAATAGTTAAGTACGGAGTTTAACTTTTCTTTGCATAAATTAAATTTCTTAAGAATTTTTCTTATTGTAAAAGTTTCCATGATAGTGACCGGGTTAGAAGAGAAGGAGTCTTTCCTTTTTCTTTTTTTATCTAACTATTCATCGTTTGTGTCGCCGATGTCTGGTGTTTTTTTTTTTTTTTTTTTCTTAAGAATTTTTTTTTTTAATTATTATTTTTGTTAAAAAAGTCCTTAAATAAATAAATAAATAAATCAAAAAAAAAATAATAAAATGGAAAAAAATGAAGAAAAATACATTAAATTATCGCAAGAATTTGATGAGTTCAGAATGATGAGCGCGGAGTTAGAGGAGCAGTTGGAATTGGATTTGAAAGAAAGACAAGAAACGATTTCAATCTTAGAAAGTGAATGCAGCGTTCTCAGATCAAAACGTCAACAAGAAATAAAAACAAACAACAACATGATTGATAAGATGCAACAATCAGAACAACTTTTAAAGAACAAACTCGATTCTACTAAAGGAAAATTAAGAGTATTGGAAGTCGACGAAGAAACTCGTGAAAAAGAACTCCGACGAGTCAATAACGCCTTGGTACATTCAAAACAAGCCTTAGAAGACTTACAAGAAGAACACGTCCTCCTTCAAGGAGAATTGTCACACTCAGAATCAGAAAGAATCTCTGCTAAGCGCAGTTGTGAACAATTACAACGGCAACTCAAAGAATCTTCACTCACATCTGGAAATCAACAATCAGCGAAGATAACTGTTTCTGGTAGAGATGCGTCTCTTCTGTTGGGCACGTTATCAGATTCAAGAAAAATAGAAATAGATCTTCTCAAATTTGAAGCATCTGTACAAAAACACCTCAAACTTAAACTTTGGGAAAGACGGAGGTCCACCTGATGACTTTCGTGATCTTAAACTGTGGAGAATTCGATGAAATGAAGAAGTGACTCTTCTTTCGATGTGAGATGTGTACTATCTGCCAAAGAGAAACAATCCTTATTATTTTTGTGCTTTATTATAAGATGCAAAAAAAAAAAAAAAAAAAAAAAGAATAAATAAATAAATAATAATAAAAAAAGATACAGGCTGCTGACACACAACGATCAGTTTGAGGTGTCAGAAAAAAAAAAAACTCCTCCACCAATTCACAATTCAATTAAAATGATACTTCTGTCTTCACCCCCCATGTAAAAACATTATTTTTCTTTGTATTGTTCCTTTTCTGGTATTGTTATGTGCGTGAACGTCGGAACAGCTTTGAAAATGACTGATAAGTTCATGTTCGGTGGGAGCGTTGTGCGTGTGCGCTGTTGGAAAAAAAAAAGAAAAAAATTTCTCCAATTCGCTTAAGATAATAAATTCACGTTTCTGTCTTCTCCCGAGTCAAACGAAGATACAGTCTGCATTTTAACAGATTTAACATTTGTCTATGAGAAAGTGATTCACAATTTTTTTTGTTTCTCTTTTACTGCAGTATATTGTTCATTTAGTGAAATGCCATTGTGGTTGTGATCACGATGTTGCAGCAGTTTTTTTTTTTTTTTTTTTGTGAATGACGCTTTTGCGTTAAAGGCAATATCCCTGATCTGATATTTCAAAAAAAAAAAAAAAAAAAAAAAAAATAGAATCGAAGAATTCGATAACGGTGTGGCTCTTTCATGAGTTTAGGTTGAAGGGTCTGCGAAGGGTCTCTCGGGACCTCTCGTGGGCTCGGAAGCCTTCTGTGTCGTGTCACAATTGTGAAGTAGAGGAAATCAACTTCCCATAAGCAGTTTAAGAGTGATCTGGTTTTGAATGTAATTTAAAAAAACAAAAAAAAAATAATCCGCAAAATAATCTTTTTCGACTCAATGTTGCGTGTAGGATAGGAGGAGAGAATAAAAAATTAAAAAAAAAAAAAAAAAATAAGAATTGGAGATTTCCCATTTATTGTTATTAAACAATATGTTTAATAGTTTTATTTACTTATTATTTTTTCGTTTTTTTTTTTTTTTTTTTTGATTTTGTTTTTTTCCGAGTGATGTAACCGATCGCCGGTGATCTTCATATATATTCATACCAACCAGTCAATGAGCCTTTTCATCGTTATTTTCCTTCAGGTTATTCTATTATGTGAGAAGTTATATTCCAACACAATAAATGAAAAAAAAAAATATTATTATTATTATTATTATTATTATTTTTTTTTACTGCGAAGATAGCAATTGTGGCAGCAAGCTGCTTCAAAATAAAAAAAAAATGTCGGAAACGGGACTGGTAGCTGCCAGTCTAACGGCAGCAGCAGCAGCCTTAGTAGAAAACGTTTCTACAACACAAAAAGATAAAGCAAAACGGGAACCTGTGGAATTGTTTGCAGAAGATGATGACTACGAGGAAGACACACCTTTGATAAAGAGACCAAAAAAAGATTTTGTGTTAGTGCTAACGAAAGATGAAGTTGAGACATGGAGAGAACTTGGATCTGAAATGAAATGCGAAGATCTGTCGGGTCGAAAAGTAATGATATTTATTAAAAACGGAGAATTCTACTGCGTTGACGCCCTCTGTGCTCACATGGGACACCCTCTTATGTTTGCTGACATAGAAGATGGCCCAACTATCAGATGTGCTGCTCACAGATGGAAATTTTTCGCAACAGGTGAACGAATAGATGACGACAACAAACCTATCCCGGGTTCAACTAACTCTCTCAGACCACATGAAGTTTTAATTATAAACGATCAACTAATGGTAGCCATCAATACAGATGGGTGTTACTCTTCGGATGTTTATCAGCAGAGTGGAACAGAACCGGAAACACCTGATCATACACAACTACCATCGCCGCCTAGTACACCAGGCCAGTCGCGAACGTTTCACTCTTCTCCTGGATTGAGAGCTCGTAGAGCCATGGCTGCTAGGATGTGTTCTTTCTCTTCTATCGGATCTCAAGAACGGTAACGCAAAGCTTGTTTGAAGATCCTGATATATATATTATTTTTTTTTTGCTATTTTAAAAACCGATTCGCTATTCGAGATTTTATTTCTTTTAAATATAAGGGATTTATGTTTTATTTTGAAATCAGTTTTTCTGTACTGTTTTCAGACTGTTTGCCATGTTTCCATATTGTTATTATTATTGTTTTTTTTTATTTTTCTTTATTTTTTTGGTACACGATATATCTTCTTAGAGATTTGTGCGGTTTTAAAAAAAAATCTTAATTCTGTTATGTTCTCACTCCTGTTATGCTTTTTTTTTTTTTTTTTTTTTCCAGGAATACGATACCACTTTTCATTAAAAAAAAATATGTTTCTTATTTCTGTCGGAACAGGTTTATATGGACGTAAGCAAAATGTGAAATTGAATGTGTCTCCAAAACGAGGGGTCACGAGCCGAAGCCCGTTTGTCACTGGAATCGGAAAAGCCACGAGTCCGAAAGGAGGACCCTCTGTTTACTCATTTTTTTTCTTCCCCCAGAAAAACGATACCACTTTTCATAAAAAAAATATGTTTCTTATTTCTGTCGGAACAGATTTATATGGACGCAAGCAAAATGTGAAATTGGAATTCCCAACATGTCCAACCATGACCGAATTAATCAACTCAGTAGAGTCTCAATTTGACGTCATGTCGAGAGCATCGAGACCTGCTGCTTATCCTGATGTGCCATACAAAGTTCAAACTTTTCAAGTATACGACGACATCTTATTGAGATGGGTTGATTTATACAGCAGTGCTCAGCTTACTAACGGATGTCAGGTTTTCTGTTTCCAACCTGAAACTATTTGGCACAGTGATGCTCAAGGTATAATCCCTGAAGCGAAAGATGGCGTCACTTGGAGTACCCGCGTTGGATCTCCTAGACGAGGACGTGTCGCTACTGATGCCGGTGTTGCTCCAGTATGTTATGGTCACTTTGTAGGAATTTTGTAAAAAAAAAAAAAAAAATCAACCTCCCCTATGAATATAAAACAGGCTCTCTCTGAGAAATTACGTTCCGTATTCTACGACATTGACTACGGTAACAAAGGGTACATCCTGTATTCTGATCTCCGTTCTGCCTTCCGTCAGGCTGACATGGAATTCACATATGCTACTGTCGGAGAGTTGTTTAACATTGTATGTTGTTATTTAGTTTGTGTGTTCCACGGGGTTAAAATAATTATATGAAAAAACAAATCACACAGGCTGACCAAAACCGTGAAGGGCACATCACGTATGACAAGTGGGTACGATTTGCCATCAAGTACCCAGGTGTTGTCGATGCTCTGTTCTTTAGATCAAGAGACTTAGCTCCAAGTGGCACGTACTCTACTACCTACTCTGACCCAACATCTATTCAGAGAGCTAGGGAGTCACAGCTGAGAGGGTACTACAATGAGACATGGCAAGGGTCAGTTGAAAGACAAAGGGCTTCAGATGATTACAGCAATGCAAAAAGAGAAGCTGATGCCGCTAGAATGCAAAAGGAATTGGCTGAGTCCAGAGAGAGACGCGCATGGGACAAGCTTCACTACAGTCCTTCTTCTCCAAGATACTACTAGTGGTTACTAGTGGTGGTGCTCGAGTCTCCCTCCCTCTTGTTGTGTTCTCGGTAAGTTGCGTGCACCGCCGATGAATTATTCGTTTGCCTACACATTATTTCTTTTTTCTTTCGTCAGTACGACTTTCGCGTGTTACCCCCGTTCTGGATTTCGATTTTTTCCGTTTCTTGAAATACATTATGGGTGCTGGGGTTTCTTTACTGTTTGTACTTCACCCCCATTTCCCCTCCAAATGGAAAAAAAAAAAAAAAAGAACGAAAAAACCTTATTGTACTCCCCCCTTACCACTTCACCAATTTTTTTCATGGAACGAAAAAAATTTAAAAAAAAAAAAAAAGTAAAGGCGTTGGTTGTCTGTTTCGGCAGGTTCTCCCTTCTTTTTACTTTTTTACTTTTTTTTTTTTTTGTCCCCAAAAAACAGTATAAAGTGAACGAAATGTTGACAATAAAAGTAATTCCCTCCTTACCCCCATTGATACTTGTTATCTAAGTTTCCAGACATGTAGGTTTTTCTTTTTTCCGTTAACCGGAGAAGCGACTTTTCTTTATTAAAAATTGGCTTCAAGTGAACCGGTCCCTGCATACAGCCTTTTTATTTCACATTTTTCGATCTTTGGTTTTTGTACCCTGTTGTTGACTTGTACCCTAAGCTTTGAAAGACAAGAATGCTGCCCTGAAAAGCAATGTTTTAAAAGGGGAAAAAAAAAAAAAAAAAAAAACCCGATAACCACAATTAACAAAAAAAAACGAGCGTATCTCTGCAAAAAAAAAAACTTTGTTCAATTCTTTCTCAACAGGGATGTTAATTTTATTTGTTTGTGGGTTGGTTTATCGTTGATTTATTATTTTTTCGATGTGTTTATTTCTATTTTTTTAAAACAAAAAAAACTCAGTGAGGGGGGGGGACATCACTAACCATAAGATAATGGTGTTCTACAGACTGCTTGTATTCCTTCTCACAGTAGCTATCATAGTCGACACTACTGTGGTAAAACTAAGCGTTGTGAATGTTCAACCATTTCAGCCCTATGCTGCAGGCACTGAAACACCATGTTTAGATGTAACATCTGAAGGATGTGTTGCAGGTTTTCCAGCAATAAATGCATTGCTGAGAGAGAGCGAACAAGGAGCTGACGGCATAATCAAAGTAGGAGATTTCGCTCAAATTACAAGGCTGGTTCAAACTCATCGCCTAAAGTATGAACTTAACGATGTGCTTTGGGGACGTGCTGGATGTGAATTTTTGAAATTCCACGCCCCATACGTCTTAACCCTCGCTGATGGAGTAGTAGTATCAAATTACATCAGATCGATGAAACTTAAATTAATCGCTTCGAATATCGCAGAAGACGATGTACCAGCATATCGAGGAACTCTTCCTCATTATCATGTAACTGAGCCAGTACCTGGTATAAAGGTTGCAGTTATCGTAGTCTGGCCTATTGGTTATTTTGTAAGAACGCTACCAGTAGACCCGACGGTATCAACGCTAGTCAGACTGATTAGAAGTAGAGAAGGAAACGTTACGATCGTAGCAATTTCACCCGATGTTATTGAAGACTATGTCTTGCAAGATCTACACAATGCGAATATTGACGTCATTACATATCCAACACCGACTCCAACAGACTCACAACCTGCTCCATCAAAGTTTATAAACCAACAAACTGGTCATGTTACTTGGAAATTACAAACTACTAAAATGTATCATTCAGTTGATGTCACTACAATGGTTTTTGATGCGGGAAATAAAATTTCAGACATACGTCTTGAATCAAAATCAACCGCAACAACAATGTTTGTTAAAGACAGACATTACCTCGCTGACGAGGCATTCATACAAGAAATTATCGACACGTCTAATAGAAATGACATTAAAATAGTTGATTCGAAAATGATGCCTCACGGACATTTAAAATTTGAGAATGCATCGAGATTTGACTCATGTAGACACGAAGAGTGTCACTTGGGTAGTTTAATGACATCAGCTATTTTACAGTCGTCGCCTCTTATTGATGTTGTGTTGTTTAATGGAGGTGCTCTTCGATCTGGATGGGAAGCTGGAAAGGTTTGGATGTCAACTTTAACTAACAGTTTCCCTTATCAAAACAACATTTGCAACATCAAGTTGACAGCCGCAGAGTTATGGAGAACGTTAGAAAATGGTGTTTCAGCTCTCACCTCATCAGGTGACTACAACGTTAGCCATCCAGTCAGCGGTAAATTCCTTCAAGTTGCTGGTATCACGTATTCGTTTAACCCTCAATTACCAATCGGAAAACGTGTAACCGGTATTAGGATTATAAACAGAAAAACAAAAATAGTTACAGACATCGATCCAAGAACTATTTTCAACGTCGCGACTACGAATTTTATCTGTAGTGGTGGTGATGGTTTTCAGATAAAACCAGTTGACGATAGCGTTGAAACTGGAGTGCTCGACAGTTGGGCAACCGTAGTGCAATATTTACAGCTGTGGAACGAATCAAACATGTTGTATTCTCCTTCTTTGTCGGGTAGCATTGTCTCAAATAACGATCAGTCAATAAATATTGCAAAGACTGCCTTCGACTGTGGAATCAACGCACAGTATTTACCAAAATTTGAGGACTGCCAAGACTGTGAATACGGCTATTATCACCCTTCTCCTGGTCCGTCTGCTTGCATCATTAAACCAGCACAAAGTAGAGAAATCTCACTTTTGATTTTACTACCGGTGGGAGGAGCGATTCTCGTGATGGCAGCAATCATAACTTGGTTGGCTTATGCGAAAGCCAAAGCCAGAAGGGAACTGAAACTTAAAAACGCTCCTCGAAGTGGTAAAATAATGTTAGTCTTCACAGACATCCAATCCTCAGCAAAGCTTTGGGGTGAATACCCAGATGAAATGGCCATCGCACTAGAAGCACATCACACTCTGTGCAGAGGTTTAATAGACAAGCATCGAGGCTATGAAGTAAAGACCATCGGAGATTCTTTCATGGTCGCCTTCGGGTCGTATTCGGCAGCAATAGCTTTCATTTGTGACTTTCAACTTCAATTAATGAAAGTTAGATGGCCGGAAGCACTTCTTCAACACTCAGCATGTGCTAAAACAGGAGTTTATAACGGTCTGCGAGTAAGAGCTGGATTACACTACGGAGAATGTAATGTTAAGAAAACTCCTCAAGGAGGTTTCGACTACGAGGGAAACGCAGTAAATACCTGTGCACGCGTATCAGATTCAGGTGCAGGAGGACAGGTCCTTATCACTGAACAAGCGTATGAAGTAATTGAGGGTTGTCTTGATGGATTGGACTACGGCGTTGATATCAAGTATTTAGGACAATATCGTTTTAAAGGAATAAATAATCCCGTCGACTGTTATCAAATACTACCTGAAGAACTTGCAAACAGAAGCTTCAGTCAACTCCGAAATGCTGAAGCTATTTCACCTAACCATTCTCCCTTAGCAATGGCAGTCATAGCCCAGTCTATTGGAGCTACCCTTCAGCAAGATCCTGGTGATAGTCGATCAGTAGTATCAGACGACCCCGCTCCTTGTAAAAAAGATCACATCGCTGCTCTCCAAATCATCAGAAAATACCTAACAACAATGTCACCTGGTGGAGCTCAAGTCAGGTACATTGCTTCATTACTTTGTTTGTGTGTCGATCAGCACGCCATTCCTGATGTGAAATTAATATCCTCACTAATCCGACATTTGGTTGAGATTGGTAACAGAAATACCAACATGGTACTTCAGAATTATGTTAATAAAAGCGTAAGTAGTACCGCAAAAGAGTCGAGGTTTTCACTTGTCAGTGAAGTGACCCAATTTGATGCGAGTCATATAAGGTGGGGAGCTCTGTCGGAGTTATTGCGACACTTACCAACACCATGTATTGTTCTAATTGCGCAAAAAGTTGTTCAAGATCGTGGAGAGCCTCATTTAGATGGCAAGCACAGCCTTGCTGCTACTATTGATGCTGTGGTTCAACGAAATCCCCTTATTCGATCAGATGATCATTCGTTAACCGCACCTGTTTTTTCAGAAGTGTAGCCATATTGTGATACACGTGTATGTTTTCTTTTTTCCTGGCTGCCTTGGGAGCATATATTTTTGTCAACGATGCTCCAGTCTCTTTGTTGGAGACATTTCCAGTGATGGCTCTGTAGGAGTTTACTCTCTTAGGGATCTTCTTGAGTTGCATAAGAAGCAATTTTAGTAAAGAACAGTGCGTAGTTGTCGGGGGTTACAATATTCTTGGCTGTGGGAGCTGTAAAGTCACATGTCATAGGGAGGTGTCATCCTGATGCTGAAAACCTGAAATGGGTGAGGTTGCGTTTCTCATAACACACTAAGTTGTTATTACTGCGGAATATTATTTGTTCTGACATTTTTTTTTTTTGGCTTTGTTTTTTTTTCTCTCTCTTTCCCTTGTGTCTCTCTATTGGTAAAGCTTTTTTTTTTTTTTTGTTTTTTTCCCCACCCCCCTTGATTTATTTATCCAAGTCACCCCCCTCCGCCCCCTTTGCGTTTAACAGTTCCTTTCGTATCGTATCAAATCGCCCCCTTGCGTTTAAGAGCTTAAGAATGCAGTATCAAATACCCCCTCCATCTTACTTTGTTTTTATTTCATGTCCTTTCCCTTACATCCGACACGCACGTATTTCCTCTAGTTGACTGGCGCTAAAAGCAAACTCATTTTTGTTGGGGGATGGGAAACCTATTGGCTTCCTCTTATTAGCGATTGACAACAGCGGTAATCAAGTTCAATACAACAAAAAAAACCCACAAGAATGTTGATAGGCATGCAATCTCCTCTCTCGGTTCATTCATTTCTTTGTTATTATTTTAAAACAGGCTTACGATGTGTGTACCAATGACCTTTTGGTGAATAGTTATCTAGGTCCTAGTTATTTTTTTTTTTTTTCCCCTCTTCATTCGCATTGTTTGTCTTCTTATAAACAATCAAAAGGTTTTACTTTGTGGTAACTCTCGCTGATATTTATATGCGAAACACTTAAAAAAACACAATTTCTTTTTTTTTAATTTTTTTTTTATTCCTATTAATCATCAGCTGGTATCCCACACTCATTAACGGGACTTTTGTTAAACGATTAAGAAATTAACCATGTTGGTGTAGTTTCCATTTGCTAGAAAAGGCAAAACGCGATGTGATGCCTCAGGATTTATTTATTTGTGATGACCCATCCCTGCTATTATATAGCTTTATGCTAATACTTGACACAAGAAGGAAGTTGAATTTTTTTTTTTTTTTCTTTTTTTTTGTGTGCTCAAGTAATTGGGGAACTATAAAAAAAAGGTATAAAGTATTTTTCCTTCACAACTGAGACGAAAATATAAAATATAAAATATATATTTTTTTTTTTTTGTTTGTATAATCAGTGTATTTTTGATGGGGATCAGGCTAAACCCCCGTCTGTGCAGGGTTGCGCTCCTGAGCCCTAACTATCCAGCGCAGCGGAATCCTGGTTCCAAGTTGGTGGGGGATGTGATGTGCTCACAGACTGACACGATTTACTGTCTATATGTTGGCTTTGTTTGCCAGCAAATCAAAGGCTTGGCTGACGCTGAATTCCTACATTCCGCAGTCCACCATATCGTCAGACGTTGTACCATTCATTCCTCGCCCAGATAAGTATCTCTGGTAGCAGTAGGGGAACGAAGCCTTGTCTTAAGAACTTTGGGACTGAGAATACTCTTTCAGCTTAGTGCCCTCAAGCCCTCTGAGAGCCGCATGTTGGGATATTGTGTAGCAACTTCCACAGCACTAGAATTTACAACATTTTTTTTTTTTTTTTTTTATTTAAGCTGCCAGATTTTTTTTTTTTTTTTTTTTTTGGAGAATTTTTTAGGCCAAAAAAAAAATCCATAAAAAATAACAACACTGATAATGATTAGTCCCGGTAATGATGTAGTTCTTTTTTCTTTACAAGCCAATCAAAAAAAAAAAAATAAACTAACTAAGTTCTAAAAAAAAAAAAAAAAACACCAAAATTTTTTTCTGTTTCTTTATTGTGTCAAGCAATAAAGAATTACTTTAAAAAAAAAAAAAAAAAAAAAAAAAAAAAACTTAAATTAAGTTCGTAGAGTTTTCAATTGCGGGTTAGGTTTTTTTTTTCGGTATGAAGCTTCTCTTGTGCTCACTAACTCTCTTAAAGCCGAACGATTCTGGTTGTAAAGAAGGATGGGTCATATACCAGTTTTTTTTTTGTTTTTTTGTTCCTTTTGCATTAGAAGAAGAAAATCTATTTTTGATATTCTCTCTACTGAGTTCTCCTCGTCTGGAAATGAGTGTTGTCCCATATTGCGTTCATGAGAAATAAAGGGGAAAAAAAAAAAAAAAATAATAATAATTTCCTCCTTTCCTGCTCTGCGGGCCAAGGTTTCTTATGAACATGGTTTGACTTACTGGGTTGATTTGTTTGCGAATTCCACCTTCTCTGGTCTGTCTTTGTTGGTTAAATATTTCAGTTGATTGTGTTGACCTTTTTTTTTTTTTTTTTTTTTTTTCAACTGATAATGTGGAGTACAATATGTCGTCCATCAAAAGTGAATAGTTATGTTAAAGTATTTTCCCCTCCCATGATCAATGAGGCTTGATCTTTTTTTATATTCGGTTTAACCTTATTCTTTGTTTTTTTTAGGTCAAACCATTAGCACAATCCTATGATTAAGTTGTTCCACAAGACATTAAAAGAAAACTAATAACATTACTTATGAAAGTTTCTTTTTTTTTATATTGAGGGATCGCTTTTTTTTTTTATTCTTTCCTTATAACTTATTTTCAGCTTGCAATATAATTTGTATTGTTTTTTTTTTTTTTTTTTTTTTTTTTTTTGTGGCGTCGTTTTTGTTAATCTATCATTGTGAGAATTCAGGTTTCCCACAATTTAACTTCCTTTTGTACGGTTGTCCCATTTTTTTTCTTTTTTTTTGCACAGGTGAAGTCGGAGAAGAAACTATTCAGATTAAGAGCAATTCTAAAGTTATCTATTTCCCTGTGTCGATTCAGTACAGTCTGGCGAAATGAGTAAAAAAAAAAAAAAAAATAGAAGCGCTCATCTGGCTTCTTTCTTTGCTATTATCCACAAGCGGTTCAAATGAGATATAAATTTTATCCGCCCGGGGGGGGGGTGTTTTTTTCTTTATTATATTTTTTATTATTATTTTGTTTTACAACAACGGTTGTATAACAAAAAGTAGGTGATGGCACAAAAGGAGTCTTTCACGAGTCAATTTGAGCTTCTGCATCTTTGTATTTCCCTAGACTTGGTACATCGTGTGTTGTGTGTGTGGAAGGGGAGAAAAAGGATATGATTTTTGTGGCGAATTAGGGGTTTTCCCTTACTTTAAAAAGCTGTTTTCGGTTGCGCACAAACAATAAGGTGCCGATTTTCTTTTTTTATTATGATGATAATTATATTAATTTTTTTTTTATTAGAATTATTTATATAGTAATTGGGGAGATCTGTTCTGTGACGGTGTGTGAATTCTGTTCATGCATCACACGACAAACATTATTATTATTATTATTATTTTTTTTTATTTTTAAAAAAAAAAAATTTCTATAAATTACCATCACCCCCAACAAATATGGTGTATTCCATATGGTTATGTAATTTCGAACATGATATTGTGTTTTTTTATTTTATATTTTTTTTATTCAATTTTTATCACTCCTTTTCTTTGTAGTTTGATTGTTTATATAAGCTAGACAAAAGGTAGAAATCTGGGGATTGAAGTCACTTTATTTGTAAAAAAAAAAAAAAAAAAAAAAAAAATACATCCCTTCAGCTGAAGCTGACATAGCGAATTCAAAATCAGTTGCTACGGTTTGGGATCCTCTGTAGGTGTGAGTAAACACCCCCTCCCTCTTGCGAGTACTTGTAGTCACTGTATCTAAAACTAATGTAAATTATCGTTATGTTGTTTATGATGCAAAACATTTGTATTTTACGTACAACCACTCCACGAGTACTCAAAAAGGGTAAGAGCAATTATATAAACAAACTAACTGTGGCCAGTTCTTTTTTTTAATAATTTTGAATCATCAAAAAAAGGAAAAAAAAAAAATTAAAAAAAAATAGTGGAATGAAGGGACAAGTATCATGAGATTAAGGCCTCCTACGTATTCCG
The DNA here is from genome assembly GCA_964019425.1 of Flectonema sp. DT1601. NCBI lineage: Eukaryota > Euglenozoa > Diplonemea > Diplonemida > Diplonemidae > Flectonema > Flectonema sp. DT1601. The sequence goes on along the minus strand of OZ025832.1, from coordinate 178,004 downwards.
CAGTGTTTAACTAAAACAGCAGAACAATGTATTTTTTTGTGCCTTGATTTAGTGCACTATTTTGTAACTGAGGCTGCTAAGTTAGTCTTGGTGGTTGATTATTTTTTTCAGGGACGCTTTGTGGGGTTTATATCAATCACACTTTTTTTTTTATTTATTATTTTTTTTTGTCTGCGTAGCTAAAGGTTTTTTTTTTTAAAAGGAAACTATTAAAAAGAACAACGAATGCTGAATTCTTGAAATCCTGTTTGGGGGTTTTTTTTGATAATGTCGTTGTCGCTGTTATGTTTCATTCAAACTATCAATCTAGCTTTTCTTGTTTTCTTGTTCTGTTTGATGTCTGATATTTTCTTCTTCTCTTTCCTCCGTAATTGAATAACTCGATTCCGTACTGCACTGAATGACAACACGGAAAAAGAGACATGTATGCAGATAAGTTAGAAACATTGATTATAATGTAGAGCAAGTAAGTCAATTGTAGAGTGTTAGCCTGTATTAACATTTTAGTCACTTGTGTCATGGGTTTTTTTTAATTTCATTATAGAGTTCTGATACAATACAGAGATTTATATTCGTAAAGAACCTAATCAAACGGTCTTCCCCCCCCCCATTAATTTTTCTTTTTTGAAGTATTTCTTAGACTTACGAAATGATAATAATAATAATAATAAGCCAGCCAATACTATGAAACTACAATCTTCGCGATTGGGTCGTTACTGATGCGGGCTACCCGGACCTCTCGTAGTCATCATTCGAATCTCTGATGTTTCTGTTTAGCTAAAGCTAATTGTGCCGAAATCTTGTCAAGTCCTTTAATTATCCCCCCTGAGTGTTTCTTGGCTAACTTAAGCATCACACCTAGTCACTGTATCTAACTAATGTTAAATTATCGTTGTGTTGTTTATGATACAATACATTTGTATTTTACGTACAAAATCAAACTGTTAACCCCCCTGAGTGTTTACCTACCTTCAGTCGACTGTTTCAAAACTGATGTTTATTTTCAGTTAACTCTGGTCCTATACAGATATTTATTTCTTCATAAATACGTTCAAAGTATTTCAACCCTCCTGAATAGTCTTGTTTCCCAGTTTATATTTTAATAAAATAAATAAAAAGTAACTAGTCCTGCAAAACTGGAGTGTTTCAGTCTTAATAATTGATTGGCTTACTTCTACTCCATACTGATGAGAGAGAATAGAGGTAAAGAGGTATATGGATTACTCTCGAAACCTAAATAGTTACTTTAAAAGGCTAAGTTAAGCATCACCATAGTCACTGTATCCTTAACAGATGTTAAACTATCGTTTATGTTAACGCGATACAAAACAGTTGTATTTTATAAATTCAACACATTAAACCTCCAGTCTTGTTTCCCTGAATGATTTATATTGTAGTGAGATTTTTTTTTTTTTTTTAAATCTCGTAGTTGTAGCACCTCCGTGGAAAAATATGGGTAATTCTGTGAGGTTCTTTTTTCCCTTTTTTTTTTTTTTTTTCAAAAAAAAGTGCCTCACACAATTTTTATGAAATTTATTTTTTCTTTTTTTTTTTTTTGCACCAAACTGATCCCTGTTGTTAAGTTTAACAAGAACCTATACTGTGATGTAACACAGGGAAGGTAGAGTAGTAATAGGCACTACCAGAACGATGTCTTAGTGCCCATATTTTTATTGAAATCTCAGCTATTTCTTTAAATCACATAATATGATTGGCTGATTTGTAGAGGGGTTGCTATAACCATGATTATTTCTGTTTTTTTTCCCCTTTCTTTTCAGTCAAGTACTTGATATTAATTTTGTTTTCTTTAATACCTAAAGTTGTTACTGTTTTTACATTGTCAAAGTTTCATCCCCCTTTTTTTTATTTGCTAAATCTTCGGATATGGCTACGGATTGGGTCCTGTGTTACTGTGAGTTACCCTCCTGGAGCACTCATAATATACAGAAACGTTGGATTAAATAACTAACTTCTGAGTATTTTAAAGTTTTCTTGTTTTTTTTTTTTTTTTTTTCCCCCCACATATACATTGCCAAATTATCATCGGTTTTGCAAAAATACAAAAGGTGTCTGTCGTTATAATTCCATTTTGATGTATTGATTTTGTTGTTTTTTTTTTTTTCTCTCTTTTTTTTCCCCTTTTTTCTACTACCGAATAAGCATTGGTACCTAAAATAAAAGGGGGAAGGCAATACTATACCTACATCAAACGGAACCTTTTTTTTTTTTTTTTAGTTTTTTGGTTTTTTGAAGTTAACTGAAGGCGATTGGATAAGATGAAAAATCCAATTATTTCGGTTTCTTAATCGCCTCGTACTTAAAACACGAAAAAAAGAAAGCCAGAGGAGATAATCTTATGCTCTGCGTAAGACCTTCGTGGTGGGTGGGTGTGTGTTTTTTTTTTTTTTTTTTTTTTTTTTTTGTGTTTTTTTTCTGTATTAAAAAAAACAACAACAACAAAAAACAATAACAACGACAAAACCCTCCCTTATACTATAATGCGGTTTAAGCATTTTTTTGTGTGTCTTGACTGAGGGATGAATTGTTTCTTTTCTTTTCTTTTTTCTTTTTAAACATCATTCACCATTAGTTGTTTTTACTCTGTTCCCTTGCAATCATCAAATCGTTTGAGTCATCATTTTGTTGTACCTTTTTGACTGATGCGTCATTGGGTGTATATATTTTTTTTCGGATGTTGCATTTCCCTTACTGATTCTCCTTTGGCAGTAAGAGAGGCAAGTTCCATACGTCACATCGTACTGGCAATCCGAGGCCGTGTGATATCCTGTCTTCAGTCTACGTGGCAAAAAGAAAAAAGAAAAAAAGAAAAAAAAATCGTGTCAACTGTTGAGTACATTCTCAATAAGTGACAAAAAAGTAATATACATTTCTCAAACTACTGGTGTTGGGGAAGATATTGGTTTCCCTCACTTTCACCCTCTCACGTATATAATCCTGTAGACTCACGGAAGTATGTGGATTGCGTATTTTCTGGTTCTAGAGTCTTGTTGTTGTTTGGTGTTGCAGTATGCGACAGGGGTCTTTTCGGTTTATGTTTGTTATGATTGTTTTCTTTTCAAAAAAAAAAAAAAAAAAAACTGCCGTGGTGGCAGACCCTCTTTATTCCAACTGACGTAGATGTATTGCTCCTTTCCGAACTTCGGCGACTTGAAGGTCGATGGCTGACCCTCATTTTCTGGTTTGTGTACGTAGTTTGCTACGTTATTGATATTGTGATTGCTTAATTCGTTTCTTGACAACTTCGTTTGTCTTTGGTAAGAAACAGAACCTTGCACTGCTTTGTGAATGTTTTTTATGATTTTGGTTTAAATTATACCCATTTTCTAACTTCAGGTTGCATGCCTACCAAGTGCTGCATAATAACAACATGTCAACGATGACCTTATCGTTCCTATTAGCATTCATGATACTTCAATTGGGGGGAGTGAACTGCCAAGTTAGTGTGGTGAAGATCTTTATAGTGCAAGTTGCACCATTGCAGCCATACGGAAAATGGGGATCTCCCTGTCAAAATGTGTCTGAGGATGTTTGTAAAGCAGGTTTTGCAAGACAGGTTTCAGTGGTTCACGACGCTGAAAAAACTGCTAACGCGACAATTAAAATGGCATCGGTTCTGTCAATATCGAGACTTGTTTCTACTCACCCACGTTGGATAGAAATTAATTATGAATTGTTTATGGGTGCGGGTTTTGACTGTATGTACCTTACAGATCCTGACGCATTTTCTGAAAGGAGAAAAATAGGAGATGCACTCTCAATTATTGACAAGTACAACAAGAAAGGATTTCCAACAGTAGCAAGTAATGTCGCTGATTCTGAACTATCATGGAGAGGGTTTTTAAAATACTACACAGGTAGCAATCCAATCCCTGGTGTTAAATTAGGAATTCTAGTGACATGGCCTGAACAGTTTTGGTATCCCACGATTTCAATTAGCAACGTTGTAGGGTATTCCAAATACCTTAAATACGTCCTAGGCATAACTCACATAGTCGTTCATTGTCCACATAAAATAACAAAAAGTGAGGCGCTATTATACGTCGAAGGTGGCATAGTAGATGTGATTGCTTACGTGGATGCGGTGGTTTCGTCAGATCCGAAACCAGCAGTAGTTGAGACAATCTTAATAAATAAACGAACAGTATTTGTGATTCAAATATCAGCTTTGGAATACCGTGTAGACGATATTTCATTGACGTTTGACGGGACAACACTAATAGCAGTGACGCCAGTAGCACTTCCAACAGTTGATATTCCGGAACACTTACTTAACAGCTACTATCATATGCACAGTTCAATTATTCAAAATTATATTTCAGATTCAGCAAAGCAAGATAAAGTATTCTGCGACAGTGTGACTGCGATGCCTGACGGTAACGTTCTAACCGATGGAGTCTTTAACTCTCCGTGTTTGTATAAAGAATGTGAGCTAGGAGCCCTTCTCACTGCAGCCATGACCATACCCAGAGAAGTTGACATTTCATTGACTAACGGAGGAAGTGCTAAACGAGGTTGGAAAGCAGGTCCAGTTCGAGGATCCCAACTAAGTGCAGCGTTTCCTTATAAGAATACGCTTTGTTATTTCAACGTTTCTGCCGCTGAAATACATAGAATCCTCGAAGCGTCGGTCATGTTTGTTGGAACAGACGGTCAACTGAACTCCTCTGCAGAAATTCCAGGTAGGTTCCTACAAATAACTGGACTTCGTTATTCGTTCAATCCATCGCTTGAAGCAGGTAAACGAATTACTTCTATTCTTTATCAAAATAAACCTGGAAATTGGTCAGATATCGACATGCAGAGACAATACAGAATCGTCACGAATAGTTATTTATGTCATGGAGGTGATGGTTATGATTTTAAAACACACTCCGGTGAGTTAGAGATAACACAAACAGATCAATACGGAACCGTATTATCGTATCTTAGAGAAAATAGTCCTTACACTCCAGGAATACAAAACTCCATAACAACAACATTTAATCTAGTGTATAAACAGTATGCAAAGGGAGCTTCTGATTGCACTGATGAGGAGCGTTGGGATTTGGAATGGGAAACTTGTATTCGATGTATGCAGGGGTTGTTTCATCCTGTGTCTGGTGCTATGCCGTGTGTACCTCGTCGTCCTCCACCACCTTCACGTGAATCACCGATTAAATATGTTGTCCCACCTGTTGTTGGTATTATATTGATTACTGTTGTCATTGTGTATTTTCTTTATAAAAAAGAAAAGAATCGGATTAGAGATATGACGAAATTCGCACCAACTCATGGGCCTATTGCAGTCGTATTTACGGATATCCAATCGTCGTCTTCTCTTTGGGGATTGTATCCAGAAGAAATGACTGAGGCTTTAAATCTTCATCACAAAATCTTCCGACGTCTTATCAACAAACACCGAGGATACGAAGTAAAAACAATCGGAGATGCTTTCATGATTGCCTTCTCATCGGCGATCGACGCAGTGGAGTTTAGCTGTGATTTACAAGTTGAGTTATATGATGAGACTTGGCCTAATCCTTTATTAGAACATGAGTCGTGTGAGACGATATCTTCACTGTTTCATGGTCTGAGAGTTCGTAGTGGAGTTCATTATGGTGATTGTGTTGTAAAAACAACACCACAGGGAGGATACGACTACGAAGGTAATATCATAAACAGCTGTGCAAGAGTAACCGATGCTGGTGCTGGAGGGCAAGCTTTACTAACAGAGGCGGCTTATGGATCTGCTGAGGATTATCTGGCTGAGATAAATCACAATGTCGATTGCAAGTATTTAGGAGCATTTAAATTTAAGGGGATCTCTGATCCAATTGGATGTGTTCAGATCCTCCCTGAGAGATTCGCGAACAGAAACTTCGCAGAATTGCGTAATTGTACTCGTTTCGAACCACCGCAACCTGATGTGGAAACAGGCAACACAAGTGAAAATATGTCACATAAAGATTCTATGACAATAGTTCAAGAACGTGGTGAATTGATAGATGCTACTCAAACCTTGCGAAGATTCTTCGGTCCCGAAGGGCTTTCCGTGTCTCAAGCATCTGATATGATCATGGTCCCTGTTCAAGACAATATTATATTGGATCTCAAGCTGATCTCTGCATTCTTTAAAGTGTTGTTGGAAAACAAAGACATCTCTAACAAGAATCGAATTATAAAAGATTCTGATACAATTAAATCTGGAAGCGCATTACATTCGAGTGTAGATGGAAGCAACGACATTGTAAAGTGGTCAGTTTTTAATAAACTTTTATTAAAGCTACCTACCCAAGCAGTAGTTTCGATGGCCAGACACAGTGAACTCATGAAGGGTGGCAAACTAGCTTGGTGACACATACATAAACTGGGAGAGGGTGAGTAACGCTATATTTTTACCATTTTTTTTTCTTTTTTAATTCTTTTACACAGCCTCATGCCTTTTTTTTTTTTTTGTTTAGTTGCCTTTCAATGTTTTACACATTTCAGCAGCCTGCTATTATTTCTTTGGTAGCTGTTTGTTGCGTTGTATGCCTTTACAGGCTACAACAGGATTTAGTTCTTTTGATACGTTGATGTACTGTAAGCAGTGATATTTATTAATAATCCAATCCTGTAACCCGGGGAATCGTTCCCTCCTATTTGTTCTTTTAACACGGCTCACATTCTGGTATTGGAAACCGGTAGGGAAAAAATAAAAATAGTACCGACAGACTATTCTTTTCGTTTATTTTTCAATCAGCGATTTTTTTTTTTATTTTTATTTTTTATATTAGTAGTTTCTTCACTTCCACAAAAGCTTGTATTCTTCTTCGCGGTTGGCCTTTTTTTTTTTTTAATTGGCGGCAGCAATACTTGTATCTTAAGAAAAAAAAAGAAGTAAAAGGATAAGGTCACATTATTTTTACCTCACTTTAATAGCAACGTAAACAAAAATGTGAATAATGGAACCCCAGGGTGCACAGTCAGGTCGGAGTCCCGGTCTCACAGGTTTGGTGTATTTTGGGCCACCAGGTGGTGAATTTTGAGCCATAACCGTTTTTTTTTTTTTTTTTTTTTTAAAAACAGAGTTTGAGAGTAGTTTTAATAATAATATTTTTTATTTTTATATAAGGGGGAAGAAAGAAAGAAAGAAAAAAAAAATATAAAAAAATGAAAAATGGAGTTGAAGAAGACGCACCTTCCAGCAAAATAGTAACTAAAAAAAAAGACGATCACTTAGCAGGAAATATTGCCACTCTTGGGAACAGTTTTATAGCATTCGTTGGAGCTGGTATTTTAGACTTACCCTACGCGTTTAGTAAAGTAGGACTCTATACAGGAACTATAGTTATGGTGACAGTGGCTTTTATATGTCTTCACTGCATGTTTTTACTTGTTGATTGTAAACTCTTTCTTGAGAACACCGGAAAACCCGTAACAGGATACGGAGACGTAGGCTTCCATGCCTATGGTTGGATAGGCGCGAAACTTGTCGACGTATCGCTTGTGATAACCCAGTTTGGTTTTTGTACGGCGTATTTGATACTTATATCGAATAATTTGCATTCAATTATAGCGAATTCACCGGGAAATGTCCCCTACATTTGGCTTTGTGTACCTGGAGAGATATTACTGTCGTTTTTACGGCATCTGAAATACCTTGGAAAATTCTCAATCGTCGCGGACATTTCAATGGCCTTCACGCTGTCAACTATTTTTTATTATTGTTATAAAGAAATAAATTCATGGGATAACGAGCCTCAAAGGGTTCTTTCTGATGAGGGTCGGATTCCTTACTTTTTTGGTGTTTGCATATACTGCTACGAAGGCATAGGCATGGTCATTCCAATCCAAAATGCAATGCGTCATAAAGATAATTTTAAACTTATTTGGGGGCTTAACATAGCATTAGTGACATTTTTATTTTGGGGAATAGGATATGCCGGATACAAAGCATACGGTGTAGCAGTAAGAGAGAGCATTGCTTCGAATCTTCCAGCGTTTGATATTTTGACTGCCATGGTTCAACTGTCAGTTTCAACGGGGCTATACTTTACGTTTCCGGTTATGATGTTTCCTGTTTACCATATTTTAGAACAAGCAATGGCTTCTCGGGGTTATCAAGGAAATACCGAATTGCGTCACAATATAATGCGAATTTGTGTCATTACAGCTGCGGCAGCGGTGGCGACGTTGGTACCTTCATTTTCTAATTTTATTGTTCTTGTTGGGTCATCTACATGTGCTTTGTTAGCATTTATCTTCCCTGCTTTGTTCTCTTTGAAATTGAGAGGATATCGGCTTATTGGTATGAAATCTTTTTAAAAAAAAAAAAAAAAAAAAAACACGAATTCAACAATAGCAATAATCTATAAAACAGCCGTATTACGTGAAGGAACAATCGTGATCCTAGGATTGATCGCCGCCTATTTAGGAACCATGGATGCGCTGAGCAAACTAAATAGTGATGGCCACTAATTGCACAATATCCTTTCTGGTGTATTTCATGATGTGTACCTTCGGAAGAAGCCCTTACTAGTGGTTATTACTGCCCTAACAACAGGAATAGAATCATTTATCGAAAACCTGTAAACACAAGTCAGAGAACATATTTTTTTTATTGCTTTCTAGAATAGCTGCATTGGCTTGCAAACCAGTATGCTGCTGATGTGACTACGAAGAGAAGGTAAAAAAAAAAAAAAAAAAACTTCGAGAAAAAAAAAAAATAAATAAAAATAAAAATAAAAATAAAAATTTTACTTTATAAAATAGAAATTCGTCTGTTTTATAATTACTGATTATCGACGGCGTTGTTATTATTATTTTTTTTTTTTTTTGCTTGCTCTTTTTTTTATCCCACGAGTGAGGTTGAGTTTGAAAAAAATTGAAAAAAACTTTTCATTCGGAAAACGCTCCTCTGTTCGATTATTTGATCACCGTCGATGCAAAAAAAAAAAAAAAAAAAAAAAAAAATCCATTTTAGTCTTGACTTGTCCTGAATTAGCAATTCGGAGACGGTATTCCTTGACGGATTCACACAAGTTTTCATTTTTTTGTGAGACTTTGTTTATGTGAAGGTCGTTGACCGAAAATTAATTACGGTGATTAAAGTTTTTTTTTTTTTTTAATTCTAATTTATTTATCGTGTTCTATTCAGGAATCCACTGGTCTAGTCACATGAAGGTATAATGAAAACAAACGAACTAATCATGAGGAACATTATGGCTATTGGGAGCTTTGAAGATTTGGAAGGCGCCCCTGCAAAGCAATATCCATCACCAAAACATGCAGAGAGAAAGATAACAACACCGCAATTATTTGCAACACCGCCAAAGCAGTTAGGTAGTGGAGGTAGTGTTGGCATGATGAGTCCGTACACTCCGTTATCAAGCCCTAGTTTATTAGTACCAACAACCACACGTTCAGAGGTGAGTGTGTACACGAGAACTGACACTCCAACATCATCAGTTGTGAGAGTTCCAAAGTCTGAACTAAATCTCAGATTGGAAGTCATCGAGTCCGCTCTGGTTCAAATTGGACGAGCCCAAGAGAACAACCTGCCGTCACCATTATCTTCACGAGTTTCAACCCTCCTGCGTGACATCTCTAGCTGGAGATCTCAAAATCGAGGAAGAACGATCTACCTCTTAACAACCCTTGTGTTAACTTTATTGGTTATTGGTACTCTGAAAGACGCACCAAAATTAGTCATCCCGTCAGTTCTGTTGTCTGTACTTTCAAAAACGACATCGACAACGACAAAGATCGCGCTTGCTGCGACTCTTATCGTGTCACTGTCTCCACAGGCAAGTTGAATGTAACGTTATTTGTGGTCAGAATCGGGAAAGGAAAAAAAAAAAAAAAAAAAAAAAAAAAAAGTAAACAAATAAAGTTTTTCTATCCGGTGCTCCTATGTAAGTTAAAGAACGAAAGTTAAGAATAGTTTACCCTAAGCAAAGTAATGCAATTTTGTATGTCTACACAGCTGTGTGCTGTTTGTTAGTAGTTATCTTCCCACCAGTTGTACTTTTGATCCCTTCCCTTGTGTTAGTTATCTTTTTTTTTTCTACTTATTTACTCTCGTGACGTTAAGTGTTCCATATTTAACCGACTCATGTCGGTTTTTTTTTTTTTTTTTAAGTTGCATTTTCATTCCTTTCCCACTAGTCTTCTACCGGTTAAGAGTGTACCATCTTCCCTATTGCTGCAGCTTTTGGCTGTGTTTGGTTGTGTACCTCAGATATGACTGGAAAAAAAAAAAAATAAAAAAATTTAAAAAAAAAAAGTAGTTGTCAGCGGAGGCACTTTTACACAAAGTACACGTTTTTTTTTCTTTTTTCCCTTCTACACTTTTTTTTTTTTTTTTTTTGTACCTACAAACCCATTGTTCGGTAGAAAGAGAAGTGGCAGCGTAACTAACCTATTCCTTTATTAGGATTTTCTACCGGGTTGCGCACAAACAAAATAAAAGTGTGAGTGAGTGAGTAAAAAAAGTGAAGTTTGCCAATTCTTTTTTTTTGACAAGTAATTTGAAATTTATTATACTTTTTTGGTTATGGTTTTCCCCACCACCATTTTCTGGAATTATTATAGAAGAGTGCTCCCGAAAGGTAACTACACTTCTGGTGGGTGGATTCAAGAGGTTTATAGATTACTAATTACTTCAAAAGGCTAAGCCAAGCCATCACCGTAGTTCACTGTTATCCTTAACAGATTGTTAATATAATGGACACTTAGCAACTGCACTAACCCTGGTAAAATTCAATTTCAATATTTGACGGAGAATAGAGATAAGAGGAAAATGAATTACTCTCGAAACCTAAATAGTTACTTCAAAAGGCAAAGCCAAGCCATCACTGTAGTTTACTGTTGTCCTTAACAGATTGTTAAATCATCCTATTCAAACAATTATCCCCTTGCACCAGTTAACCTAATTACTTACCCTTGATATGTATTATAATTTTCTCATATTATTGTCAAGGTATCATCTCCCTACACTTCTTTTTTTTTTTTTAAAAAAAATTTTTTTGTTCAATAAAATCCATTGCTGAGTCTTCAGAAACGGCAGATTGGGTGTGAGGGCAACATAAACCTTTTTTTTTTTTTTTTTTTTTTTTTTTTGTTGAACACTAAAAAAAAAAAAAAAGAAAAAGCAAATAATTGCTGTAATCGTTATCTGTAAGAACCCTTTGAAATAATTATCGGAGATGAAATTTTCAAACGTTTTTTTTGAATCTGCGGTATAACTCCGAACAACAACAATAATAATAATAGTAACTGTTACCCTGTGAGCTTTTCCTGGCTCTTGGCTCCTAGGCTTCGTAAAACCTTTTTTTTTATTTTTGCTACTCCCTCTTGTTTTTACATTTTTTCTTTTTTTTTTTTTTATATATTTTTTTAGTTGGCACTATTTTATAACACAAACTTTACATTCTAGCTATTCGCTCGTGTGTTTTTAGTTTGGTTATTTTTTTTATTGATATCTAATCATCCGAACTGCTGCTTATCCTTTTCTGTTACAGTTGTCTGTGGTGGTAAGGATCTGTTTTTGTAATCCAATATCGACCCAATCGCCCTTATCCTGTTACTGCCCCAGGTTTGTTGTGTTCCAGCAACGTTCGGTTTTCTGCGACGTCTTTGGCAAGGGTTGTCAAGGCATTTTTTAAAGTTTTGTATTGGTGGTTTTCTTTTTTGTTCATCTTCTTCTTCTTCTCATGTGCATTCTTTTTTGTTTTCAACAGATGTTTCTCAAATGACTACTACCACAGTCGACGTTGATGTCGTAATTGAAAAGCTCCTCTCCTGCAGAGGAAAGACGATGACTAGAACTGAAAGGATATTATCTGAAGAAGAGATTAGAGCGTTAACAAGAAGATCAAGAGAGATCTTTATGAGTCAGTCTTCACTATTAGAACTTGAAGCACCTATTAAAATATGTGGAGATACTCACGGACAGTATCAAGACCTACTAAGACTATTTAATCATGGAGGATTCCCACCTGATGCGAATTATTTATTTTTAGGTGACTACGTTGATAGAGGACAGAGATCGATTGAAACTATTTGTTTGTTGTTTGCTTACAAAATTAAGTATCCGGAAAATTTCTTTCTTCTGAGGGGGAATCATGAGTGTGCATCAATCAGTAGAATATACGGATTTTATGACGAATGTAAGACTAGGTATAATTTAAAATTGTGGAAGGGGTTCACAGATTGCTTTAACTGCCTTCCTATCTCAGCTATTATTGGAGAGAGAATATTTTGCGTTCATGGCGGACTGTCACCTGATCTGAAACACTTTGATCAAATCCGCAACATCACTCGCCCAACTGACGTACCTGACAGTGGCCTTATCTGTGACCTTCTTTGGGCTGACCCGGATGAGACTGTTAGTGTGTATGTGCCTGAAGATTTGAAATGAAGTTTATAAACAAGAAAAAAAAGAGGAAAAAAAAAAAAAAAAAACAGGTGGGGTGACGGACGGGCCACATTCTCTTTCGGAGCCAAGGCAGTCGAAGATTTTCTTACAACTTTTAACATAGATTTGATCTGCAGAGCTCACCAAGTTGTTGAAGATGGCTACCAATTCTTCGCAAATAGAACTCTGGTGACACTCTTTTCAGCTCCGAATTACTGCGGTGAATTCGACAACGCTGCGGCTGTTATGACAGTTGACGAGACTCTGATGTGTTCATTTCAAATACTGAAACCGAAGCTTTTAAAGATAAACAGAGCAGCAAGTTTATTGTTAACGACTCCTAATAGGAACCTTCGATGAGTTGCCTGTTGGCTTTCTAGTCATCAAATTAGGTCTGCTACGAGATTCTACACCAGATTAACTATCGTCATGTCGAGTCTTGAACTTGTCCCTAGCCTTATCGTGTTGAAGTTAACTTGTTACCATCTTGGCTCTCGTCATGTACTTGTCTCAGGGGGAGGTTTTATTTATTTATTTTGTATCTCACAGAAAACATAATCAAAAATGACTGCTACCACAGTCGACGTTGATGTCATAATTGAAAAACTCCTCTCCTGCAGAGGAAAGACGATGACTAGAACTGGAAAGATATTATCTGAAGAAGAGATTAGAGCGTTAACAAGAAGATCAAGAGAGATCTTTATGAGTCAGTCTTCACTATTAGAACTTGAAGCACCTATTAAAATATGTGGAGATACTCACGGACAGTATCAAGACCTACTAAGACTATTTAATCATGGAGGATTCCCACCTGATGCGAATTATTTATTTTTAGGTGACTACGTTGACAGAGGACAGAAATCGATTGAAACTATTTGTTTGTTGCTTGCTTACAAGATTAAGTATCCGGAGAATTTCTTTCTTCTGAGGGGGAATCATGAGTGTGCGTCGATCAATAGGATATACGGATTTTATGACGAATGTAAAAGGATGTATAATATAAAATTATGGAAATTGTTCACAGATTGCTTTAACTGCCTTCCTATCTCAGCTATTATCGACGACAAGATTTTCTGTGCTCATGGCGGACTGTCACCTGATCTAAAACACTTTGATCAAATCCGTAACATCACTCGCCCAACTGACGTACCTGACAGTGGCCTTATCTGTGACCTTCTTTGGTCTGATCCTGATGAAGATGCTGATGAGTATGTTGCTATTTCTTTATAAGTCCAGCTTGTGTTTAAAAAAAAAAAAAAAAAAAAAAAAACAGATGGGCAGAGAGCGGAGGCAGAGGAATCTCGTACACTTTCGGAGCCAAGGTAGTTGAACGTTTTCTTACAACTTTTAACCTAGATTTGATCTGCAGAGCTCACCAAGTTGTTGAAGATGGCTACCAATTCTTCGCAAATAGAACTCTGGTGACACTCTTTTCAGCTCCGAATTACTGCGGTGAATTCGACAACGCTGCGGCTGTCATGGCAATTGACGAGACTCTGATGTGTTCATTTCAAATACTGAAACCCCAGGTAAAAAGAACTAGACATATCTAGCCTTAGCAAAACACTTTTTTTTTTTAAATATTTCTCATAAACGCTAAAATATTTTTGATAAAACACGAAAGATGATAATCTTTTTTATCACACAACTATATAACTACTCAAAAAATATAGATTAAACATTTTAGGAAGCAGCATTACACTTGTTCCTTTTCACTCTATTTTTTTTTTTTTTTTTTTGGGGGGCAACTGAAAAATTATTGCATCCAATTCTATCACTCCAATGAAACGTAGGAAACTGGCTCGGCTTAACTTCGGTTCAGTTAATGAGCTTTTTTTATCGTAGTGATGATATAGAAATATTTCTACTTTCCTCTTTTCTGTTGTTTCAATAAGCCCTAGCTCTAAGTAACAGTTTCTTGTTAGTTTTTTTTTTTTTTTTTTTTCGAGTGGGAAGTTCCCTGATAGCATAGGACTCTCTCTTGCATGTCGTGGTCGTATTTCTTCGCCGCTGAAAAATTTATTTCCGAAAATTATGTTGTGCCGTTTCCTAGCTTCTGATAACTTATCATTATGATGCTTTTCTTAGTTTTACTGTGGAGACACTTGTTAAGTTCGTCGTGAGACCCCCTCGTCGGCAGCAATACGAGGTAGTACGAGAGGAACTCCCGTTTCTAGGTGACTATTTTCCAGGTTGATCCCTGCAGTGATCCGTTTCTTATGTCTGGCTTCTTATGATCGTATTGATATTAACTTGTACAGAAAATCTGAACTTGAATTTCAGTAACGATTATTTCACGACATTCCACTCTATTTTTTGTCTCGATCTTACCCCTAGCCTTGCTACCGCTGGTATGCCTTTATTATGTTTGGACTCAAACTCTGTTTTTTTTTTTTTTTTTTTGAAAAACTTTTGTTAACTAAATTTTTTTTTTTTTTTCCCATTAGCAGAGGTATAAAAGATGCCTAGGGGTAATTCTGCTAGCAGTACAAGTGAAGAAACCAGCAGCAGTTATGAAACAGACACAACCGATGATGACAAAGGACAAGGTGGATATGGCATGATGGGTAGGTATCAACCACCAGGAATGGGTCCTGGAATGTTTCATCCGCATCACCATCACCATCACCATCACCACCCAATGGGGATGATGATGGGAGGAGGAGGAGGATTAGAATCAGATATCACTGGTGAAACAAATTCAACAGAACTTGCTGCACGAGAACGTGCAAGGACTCTTCTGCTTGAATTTCGTGAAACAAAAATGAACCTAACCAACACTACTAAAGCCCTAGAAGACGCACAAGCAGAAAACAAACGTCTCAATCAAGTCCTGTACCAACAACGAATGCTCTTTAGCCAAGAGAGGACTGAATTTAATACGTCGAGAGAGGCATGGCAGAGAGACAAAGAAAACATGTCGTTATCGATTCCAGAACCTGCTAAAAAAGAGATGGAAGGACTGTCTGCATCACTCATAACTTGCAGTCGAGAAAAAGTTCAAATCGAAGAAGAATTGCGCATATCGGGAATCGAACTTAATGAAATGGAGCGAAAATATCTCTCTCAAGAATCTGAAATACAAGTATTGCGTGAGGCTGTTCAGGTTGAGAGAGAAAGGACTGAAAATGTACTACATCCAAATACAGTGATTTCAGCACCTCCTGCTGAGACTTCTCTCCATGATAAAAATGTTATTGAAGAACTGAGAAATGAAATTAAAAGTCTAAAAGAGTCCTTACGTGGTCAGCAAAGTATGATGCATACACCTCAAAGAGAGCCTCCGATCATTCAGACAGTTCCAATTGCAATGCCGGTATCTCCGCAAGCACCTGCTGCAGATTACGAGACGTTAAATCACCTCAACGGTGAAATCTTATACTTAAGAAATCAATTACACCACTATGAAAATCAACAAGGAGGATCATCTGGAAGAGGAGCAATTGATAATTTGATGGCGAAAAGTGAAGAAGCGGAAAGATATAAACAAGAACTACATGAAAAGAGTGCTGAACTTGAAAGAGTCATCCGAGATGTTCGAAACCATGATTCCGATATAGAACGTTCCAGAGATGAATTGCGAGATGCCCAAGATAGGATTAAACAGCTGCAATCAATAGCAGCTGCTAATCGACTTCACAAACAAGCAGATGATTCAGGCCTCTTCAGAGCTAACGAAAAGCTTAGAACAGATCTCCAACAGTCAAACGATCAAACCTCATCTTTAAAAAAACAATGCGCCAGGGAAGAAAGAAGACACACCAGCACTAGACAAAAACTTGAATCGATAATAAAAGAACAAGATAAGGTCCTTACTGCTATAGAAAGTCTGAAAGATGAACGAAAGGAAGCTAGATCTGAGATAAAAAAACTAAAGAAAGCAGAAGAAACAAACAAAACAGAACGTAGCATCATCACAGATGAATTGAGAAGTGTAAAACAACAACTTCTATCATATCAACTTCGTAATAGAGAACATGAGCAGATTCGTCTTGAAACAGAAAGACAACGTGATGGTCTTGGAATAGCTGTTCGACATGCAACTGACGATAACCTTCATATTGATAGAGAGCGGCAGCGATTGCAACAAAACTTGCAAGATCAGCAAAGCTTATTCACCAGAGAGAGACAGGCTTTGGAAACTGAACTCCATCAACGAGGAGCAGAAAAACAAAAAGAACAACAACAACGACTAGAACAAGAACGTGCCAGACTGTCATTAGAAGCAAAATGTGAAGACTTACAACTCCAAGTAAGCTCCCTAACTCAATATCAATTAGCACCTCCAGAGCCAGTTACACCACACAAGTCATTACAAAGTACTGTAGCACCAAGTAGTAGTACGGGTGATAAGGGGTCTGATGCTGCTACTAGAGTTTATGTTCAGAGTCTTGCAGCTCAATTAACAACTAAAGATAGAGAACTTCATGATCTAAGATCTGACATGGATGCTCTTCGACTTCTTGTTGAGCATCAGACTCCAACTGGTAGGTCTCATCAACCTCCTTCAACGTCTGGTTCTCATCGTAGCGGACCTCTTTGAATATTTATAATGTAGAGCTTCATAGTGGTTTAGTAGCCACCTATCTTTGGGGGAGGGTTATCTGTTTGTTATCGAATAGTAATCTGTATTAGAAAGACACTACGGAAGTTGTTCTTCCCCCTTATGTATTAAAATAAATTGTACCGTTTTTTTTTTTTTTTTTTTTCCCCCCTCCCTTTCTGCTTCCCCATTATTATTTGTATTGTTCTCGTTGGTATGTAGATATCGTTAGCCAGTTTTTTTTTTTTTTTTGTTCTTTCCGTTGTCTATTTCTAAAAAAAAAAAAAAAAAAACTAGTTGACGTGTTATTTTTTTAATATTTATTTAATATTGCTTTATAGATTACACATTTCATGGAACACTCAGATCCGTATGGCAGCAGAGCATGGGATCAGAGAATAGGAAAAGAATTGTGCTACGCCCTGCAGTTTCATAAAAATAAAGAGCTGGGAAACTATGGTCAGAGGGCTAGAAATCCTATAACGCACGAAGAGTTTGGGTGTGACTCTATTAGAAGTGAGTCTTCGGCAACAAGCATTTGCAGTAGTGCGTCTTCCGTGAGGGAAGTCAGAGAGAAGATTCAAGATCTGGAGAACACTCTTCACAAGGAACACATCGAACGCCGTGATGTCGAAAAACAATTTAAAGATCTGAAGGAGATCTGTATAAAGAGATACAACATTAACCCTGACACTTTAAAACTTAATTAAATAATTTCCCCCTCTCATCCTCTTCGTTTCTACGATGACAAATTAAACTACAATATTAAATTATTATAATGTCTTATTTGTGTTTTAATTATTCATCTCATTTTATTTTATCAGACTGATCGATCAACAACAAACCTCACCACATGACTGTATTCCATGACTGACTTTATTTTATTTTATTTGGTTTCCCCCCTGTGGCATGCGCCTTCTCTTGGCGAAAATAGGTGTTGACACGAATACTGATGGTCACAACGTCCCTTCACGCCTGAGGGATTCTTTACGGTTGTGTGTTATCGAATGAATGATACCCTGTAAGCTTACCATGATGTACAAGTTTTAGGATTTTCAAAATAAATAAATAATTATTCATCTAAATTTACTTTATCAGACTGATCGATCAACAACAAACCTCACAACATGACTAAGACCGTACAGAAGGTTCAGACCTACGGAAAGAAGAAGCACGCTGTTGCCGTTGTCACCTGTCAGACTGGTATGCATTGATTGTTGTTGAATGAATATGTTTGATTATAAACTACTAAAACAACAACATAAAAACAGGTAAGGGAATGATCAGAGTTAACGGTGTACCTCTCATGAACATCAAGCCTGAAGGTCTTAGACTCAAGCTCCAGGAGCCTGTCCTCCTCGCCGGAAAGGGTTTGTGTTCTTTATATAAACTATTCAAATGAAACAATTTAAAAATATCAAAAAAAAACCAGACAAGTTCAGAAAGGTTGACATGAGACTCAGAGTGAGAGGAGGAGGTCACACCAGTCAGATCTTCGCCATCAGACAGGCCATGGCAAAGGCTATCGTTTCATACAACCAGAAGTTCGTTGATGAGCCAGTATGTCATCTCCTTCTTTTGTCATCAAAAATAATTATGATTTTAAAAAAAAAAAAAAAAAAAAAAAAAAACAGACTAAGCAGGCCATCAAGGACTCATACCTTGCCTATGACAGATGTCTTTTGATTGCCGACCCACGTAGAGCCGAAGCCAAGAAGTTCGGAGGATCTGGAGCCAGAAGCAGATACGCCAAGTCGTACCGTTAAAATTACGGTACGGTTGCGTTGGTATCCAGGTACCATTACTTTTCGTTGTTGGTCTTTCTCGATTTTTTTCATTTTTTTTTGAGTTCTTTCCTGTTCTCCTCTAAATTATGAGTAAAAGGAAATGAGCAAAAAAAAAAAAAAAAAAAAAAAGGAATAAGGGAAAAAAAAAAAAAACCTTGTTGGAATAAAAATATCATTTCTGTTATCTTATTCTCACAGAGGGGGGAAAAACAATATGAAAATTCTTTTTTTTTTTTTTTTTTTTTTTAATATAAAAAACGATCATCATCGATTCCCTCTCCGGGATTATATTTATACTTATTTCAGCACTCCAATAACATGGCGTGTCTTATTGATCTGAAGATAAAGATTCTACAAGAACGAGAAGAGGGATGTAAAGATATAAATATTGTAATGTCTCCTGCTGATGAAGGTGACAGCACCGAAGATGAATGGAACCGACCACCAGCAATAGAAAGACTTAATAGCGCTCCGGGAGGATCAATCGCGGGGCTGATGCGAGGACTTGTGTCACAGCAAAAGACTCGTTTTAAAGAAGGAGAAGTAGATCTTGATCTGAGCTATATAACATCAAGGATATTGGCAATGGGGTTTCCTAGTTGTGGAACTGAATCGTTTTATAGAAATCCGATTGATCAAGTTGAGGCCTTTTTAGAATCAAAACACGGTTTGTACTGTCGAGTTTACAACTTATGTAGTGAACGTAAGTATGATTCTAGGAAACGGTTTGCTGGGAATTGGGCAGTTTATCCGTTTGAGGACCATCATCCTCCAATGCCGTTCTCACTCATTCAATCATTCGTTAACGATGCTTCGACTTATTTAGATAAAAATAGTAAAAATGTTATTGCAGTTCATTGCAAGGCAGGTAAAAGCAGAACAGGAGTAATGATCTGCTGTCTGTTACTGTCTCATTTTCCAGGAATGTGTCCCAACGCTGACAGTGCCATAGCACTATTCGCAAGCAAGAGAACAAACGACAACGTCGCCGTCAACATCCCATCTCAGTTACGTTATATTCGTTACTTCGAATCTTCGCTTTCAATACCTAGAAAAACTGCTAAAAGAGTCCGAATCCACAAAATTCAAATTCAAGGTTCTTCCAACTGCGGTATAAACACATTCAAAATAAGAGTACCAAGCACACTCGGTGCCGGAACAAAAGTTATATTTAATTCAAAGCGACATTGGAAATCTCTTCCCCAACCAGACTCCAACAACAATCTAACTTGGGACTTAGAAGGAAGATCCTCATACGGTTTTGACGACAGAGGCGTATTAGTTCAGGGAGATGTAAAAATAGTTTTTAAATCAGCTAAGAAAATCGGAGGTGAACCAGAACTATTCCGCTGCTGCATCAATACCATGTTTCATGAAGATTTTAACGACGATGGTTTTTCAGAAATAATCTTGCCGAAACATGAACTTGATCGAGCATGTAAAGACATATGTCACAAGAAATTCAGTTCTGACATGAAATTAATAATCACACTATCAAGCACTGCGAATTGTAGTAAGAAATCACTTAAATTAGAAGATAAAAGGATACGATTCAAGGACACTGACGGTGACATGGTGACATTAATGTCGGGCGGAACAGGTAGTGGGACCATCTTGTATTCAGTCAATAATGAGTTGAGGGATCCCGTAAAAGTAGTTTTATTGGATCAATCGAGTCCGAATTATCTTTTATTCCCAGAAATTGATAAAGGTATTCATCTTCCTGAAACTAATAGACGATTCCTTCTTAAACAACTTTCATCAATTTGTGAATATTCATCATGTGAACACAACATTCCAGAACTCGATGTTATAGGAGCCACGTACGATACTCAACAATGCTGCAATGCCAGTCTTCCTTGCACTATTCCTGCATTGCGTCTTCATTTCGATGCGAGAAGACTTCTCACATTTCAACTTCCTGCAGTTCCAAACACAACTCTTACTGTACCAGCGTTGATTGCAAGTTCTGATATTGTTGTTCATGATGTACAGATGACATCGGTCATTAAACCATTAAAACAGTATGCATTGTCGATAAATAAATGTTGCAGTAAATTAAATTGTCCTATTGAAGTCACTGTTAGAGACATGTCTCAAACTCTGTCTGCTACGAAATCAGGATTGTTACCAATGACGTTTACTGTTTGTTGTTTGGATAATTTAGTGTGGGAACTTCGCTGTAAGAATGATGATGAGGCTTTTACTGTAGTCTCACGAAGTGGAGTCAGCAGCGTCGAATTACCCTGTTGTGGACAATGTGAAATCATCTACACTCAGTTAGATAATATTCCTAGTATTCAGGATGTAATTTCACACACATCTATAAAACCAGTCTCATGGAGTTCTTTATGTGACATATCAAATGAGGTTACGAGTGCTTGGAAGCCGTTTATCGGAGTTGGATGTGAATGGGTTGATCCTGATGTTCAGACATTGGAAAATCTCATATCGACATTGCTTCGGAATAGTAACAACAATAATTGTAATCGTCCGTCAATTACTATTGTGTTTGCGTTGTCTTCTGTTTTGACAGATGGAATTTTCGATTTATTATCGTCGTTAGACCCTCTTTCAACTGGTGGTATCTTCGTATTCGGGTCTGTCTCTGAAAGTCAATTAAAAATACCAAATAATGTTCTAATTTCTGATCATGTTTCCACAACACTTCTTAACAACACCGCTATCTTATTATGCGAATGGTACAGTGGAACCCACATTGAGTTTTGTTCGTGATTGTCAATTTTCGTTCTGGCTAAGTTTTTCTTTTTTTTTTTTTTTTTTCTTCCCTGCAAAAAAAAAAAAAAAAAAACTCTCCCCTTTTTTACGGAACTTGTCTTGGTAGCTACACCGCTGTCGTAAGCTAATTAACCTAGATATGTACTTTAATGTGGTATTATTTGATGCTCCCCCCCCCGCCGCCGTCCTCAACGTTCCATTTTAATATTATTTTGTGATATTTATAGCATCGTATTTATTACGTGCTGACGAATTAAGTTGAGAGTTAAAATGACTGAAGTATTTTAAGACCAATCCAAGGTAGCAGTTGGGCAGCTGTCGTATGCAACTCTCAAACCCGCAATTTCATTTTCATGTTGACGCTGCTTGACAATTGTCCTAACTTTACTAAGAGATGTTCATTTTTTATTTGTTATAAAGATTGTTTATTTCTTGACGAGACTATAGGCGAAACCTACACTCTGCCGTATTACATTATACCCTGGTTTTGGTTTCCCAAGGCTCACTATTAATTCGTAATTGAATAACTCGATTCCGTACTGCACTGAATGACAACACGGAAAAAGAGACATGTATGCAGCTAAGTTAGAATCATTGATTATAATGTAGAGCAAGTACGTCAATTGTAGAGTGTTAGCCTGTATTAACATTTTAGTCACTTGTGTCGTGAGTTTTTTTAATTTTATTATAGAGTTCTGATACAATACAGAGATTTATATTCGTATGAACCTAATCAAACAGTCTTCCCCTCCGCCGCCGTCCTCAACGTTCCATTTTAATATTATTTTGTGATATTTATAGCATCGTATTTATTACGTGCTGACGAATTAAGTTGAGAGTTAAAATGACTGAAGTATTTTAAGACCAATCCAAGGTAGCAGTTGGGCAGCTGTCGTATGCAACTCTCAAACCCGCAATTTCATTTTCATGTTGACACTGCTTGACAACTGTCTGTCCTACCTTAGGATTCTAATCAGGTTTCCTTCAGGAATTTTGTGTGAGTTATGACTATTGCTGTCGCTGCTGATGACAGTTTTTGGGGAAAAAAAAAAAAAAAAAAAAAGAAAAAATTGGCTTTAGCTTAAAACCATACAGAAAATAGTAATATGACACTGTGATGTTTTATTTGTGCACGAAACCCGTGAACCGACTTAAACTGATAAAGCCAAAGGAGGTTTACGTGTGCTGCTAACGTTCTTTTTTCGCTACAAGTACTTATTACATGCAAAAAAAAAAAAAAAAAAAAAAAAAAAACAATTTACCTCTAGCCTTTTTTCTTCAAGGGAAATAACCAACGTCAAAACCTTACTTGGTGGCTATCTCTCATTGGCTCTGTAATTCTTTTAGAGATACCCCTGTTGTTGAATTGTTGAAAATTAGCGTTTTCGGTTTTTTTTTTTTTTTTTTTCTTCTTTTTTATTATTGTGAATAAATTATCTGTTGTGGGCATAGACTATAGCTTCAAGCAAACAGATATTTCTTTTTTTTCTTTTTTTTTTTTTTTTTTTTCCAACTCCCTAAAATGGTAATTAGTGCTTTACTGCACTCAACTTTTTAAAAAAAAAAAAAAAAAAAAAAAATTAACACAAACAAAAACATATTTCGAACAATTTTTTTTTTTGTTTTTTTTTTACAAAACAGATGTTTTTAGTGGACGTCGTAGGGACTCAAACCTCTGTAGATAAAACTGATAATTGGTCAAACACCACCCCCTCCTACCCTGTACTAGATAATGTGTGGCATAACGAAGTATCTACATCTTAGTCACTTTAAAAAGGCTAACTTAAGCATCACACCTAGTCACTGTATCTAAAACTAATGTTAAATTATCGTTTTTATGTTGTTTTATGATACAAAACATTTTGTATTTTAGGTACAAAACAGAACAGTTAAAAAGAACCCCCTCCTACCCTGTACTAGATAATGTGTGACTATCAGCCAGTTACTTCTTAAGATATGGAAATTTAATAACAGCGAAATAGCTCTTTTATTTGGCAAAACTAATTTCATAGTTCACTTTACTTTTTTTTTCTTTTGTAATCAGGTTCACCCTTTAACAATGCAGCCTCAAGAGTTAGAAGCTATCCTTGCAGGATGTATGAACCCTGCTCAGGACATTCGAGTACAGGCTGAAGCCGCCATCACTGAAGTTTTAAAACAGAAAGAATCCGTTCCATTATTAATCGCCCAACTTGAACACAGCGCAAACGAAGGTGTTCGTAATTTAGGCAGCATTCTTCTTCGTAAGAAGATTGTTGGTCACTGGAGGAAGTTGGAAATCTCAATGAGAACCGAATTAAAAGCATCACTTCTAAGAAGTGCTATGAAGGAACCCATCAGACTAGTCAGATTAGCAGTCGCTCATTGCATTGCTATGCTAGCAAAGGCGGAGGTTGCCAGCGGAACATGGCCTGAATTATTTCAATTTTTTCAACAAGGCAGTCAAAGTTCAGAAGCAGCACACAGAGAATTAGTCATCACACTACTACACGCCTGTGCACAAACTCTATCAAAGAAACTAACTGAAAGCAGCGAGGTCATTGCGAAACTTCTTCAGGGAGGTCTTACAGACCAAGACCAGGGAATCAGACTGCGAGCATTGAAGGCAGCGAGTGCGATAATCTTAGAAGCGGATCTTAATTCTGATGTCATTAGTTTGTTGTTGCCATCAATGTTTCAAGTACTCCAAGCCTCAATAGAGATTCAAGATGACAGCGTGATTGCGACGACGTTCGAATTGATTGATGATATCCTTGAAACTCCGTCATTTCAAAAAAAAAAAGAATCTCTTCTACACATTGCAAACTTGTCACTAGACATTGCCAGATCAGAAGATAGCAAACTAAAACTTCGATACAAAGACAGAGCTTGTTACACTTTAGGTAAACTTTGTTATAGAAAAAGATTTGTTAAAGAAAACAATTTAGTCGAGCCGATCTGTCAGGTTGCTATGAAACTATTAAGCGATCCAAACTGCACGACTACTGTGTTACAGTTGAACGACGAAGTTTTATCACCTGTTGCGATTGCTAGTAGTCTGTTGCATGATGCGTCGTTAGCTTTGCCGTCATCAGCGATTGGACCTCCAATGATGGGATGGATTAAAAGTGAAATTATGAGCAATCCAAATGCTTCACCATTATCAAAGAAAGCAGCAATTCTCGCGATGGGTTCACTCAGCTGTGGATGTCGTGATTTATTAATGGATAATATTGATTTCGTTATCGAGATTACAAAGTTATGTATCAACGATTCAAACCCAATGGTAAAAGAAGCATCTTTAGTTGCATGTTGTTTATTCGCTGATTACTTACAACCAACTATTTTAGATTATCACCAAGTCGTTCTACCAGTTGGTATTGAGTTGCTGACCGATCAAAGCCCTCAAATTCGTGAAAAAGCTTCGTATCTTGTAGACGTTTACGCTGAAAATTTACAACAAGACGCATTGCCGTATGCAGTAAACCTAATGAATAAATTATCAATAATAGCGTCGACTGAATGTAGAGCTGATGGTATGAGAGCAAGATGCACTGCTATTCAAGCCATTTCAAGTGTCGCAGAAGCGATAAAAGAAGAATTCGTACCATTTGCATCTGACACTTACAAAATTCTTATTCCATTACTGAGACTGACTTCTGATGAAATGCTCCCACTGCGTGCGAGAGCTACTGACACGATTGGTGTAGTTGCTAATGCTTCAGGAAATAATACTTTTGATCCTTTCTTTGAAGAGGTTATGGGACTAGTACAGCAAGGACTCACATTAGAGTCTCATGAAATTAATGAGCTCAGCTTTGGTCTTTGGGCCAACATGGCAGAGTTGTACCCTGCTCGAATGAATGAAGCAATGCCTACACTAATCCCTCATTTATTCGCTACTATTGATTGTGAAAATGATGAACAGGAATATGTTCCGAGTCATCCTTTTGCTGAGTTACCTGAAGCAGAACAAGATGATGATTTCAGTGATGACTCTAGCGTTGGTAGTATGGGAGACAAAGGATTTGTTCACATGAATAACCAACTCATCCTTGCTGTGGCATCAGCTGTTCACTGCTTAGGTATATTCGCATCAGTGTCAACACAACCATTTCAACCATTCTTTGAGAAGGCATGCATGACCGCGATTAAATCAATGCTTCACTGTGATGTTCATGTTAAGAAGAACGGCATTGAAGCAATAGTACACATGATCTTATTCAAACACAGAGAACACGGAGGTACTTTAACTCCAATCATCGGAACCCCAACAAACGACACACTTCATGAAGAGACGAGAGAGATAGTAAATCACGGTATCATGGGATTACTTCAAATAATGAGAATTGACGATGAGAAGGAAGTTGTTGCTCAGGCATGCGACTCTGTTGGGGAATTAGCTGACAAATTAGGTAGCGTTGGACTTCACAATCACATTGATGCAATTACAGAAGAGATAATAAAGTTTTTATCTAATCAAGGAATATGTCAGATGACTCCAGATGACAGCGATGATGAAGAAGACCTTGAAGATGATCACGATCAACTCTTAATCGACGGAGTGTTTGCTATGATTGATAAGATCGCGACTGCTTACGGACCAGGATTCAGATCAACATTTGATCAAATAGCGCCTCTTATCAACCGATACCTTCAAGGTGATCGACCTGCTTCAGACCATCACATGGCACTTGCTACTTTAGGTGAGGTTTGTTCTGCGATGGGTCCTGCAGTTGCTGATTTAGCAGATCAATTCCTCGCAGTGTGTCTTCAATTTTTCAAATCAAAGAGCGCCCCAGTCATCAGCAATGCTTGTTACTTAACTGGTGCTTCAGTTTCTGCTTGTGGTAATGTTGCTGTTCCTAAGTTCCCTGAATTACTAGCAGCCCTTGGCAGTGCCATTAATAAAAAAGGTCAACTTGACCAGGCAGTGGACAATGGAGTCTCAGCTGTTTGTCATCTAATTAGGGTTAATAAAGATGCCTGTCACTTGTCTGGAGTTCTGCCTACTCTGTTGCAGCATATTCCTCTCAAAACTGATTTTGCTGAGAACAAAAATGTTTACACAACTCTATTCACTTTGTTGCAACAGTCTCCGGATGATGTGATTCCACATGCGCAGGCGTTTGCCAGTTCATTTGCCAGGGCTATCTCTTTGTCTACAACTGATGAAGACTTGAAGCCAAGCATTCGCGATGCTCTTGCGGCACTCGCTGCGAATCCAGCGACAAGACAGCAGATCCAATCTCTGCCACATGATATTCTGCAGATTTTGAATGCTGCTGGTGTTCCATTGGCTTGACATTAAGATTATTGCGATAAGTGTTTTTAAAAGAAACTGTTCAGATTAAGAACCTGCAAACAGTGTTATCTATTTGCCTGTGCGTCAGTATATACTTGTCTGCGATCGAAGGCTCTATCTGTGTGTGGGTTTTCTTTTGTTTATCATGTCTTGTTCGTTTTGAAAATCACTATTCCCATCAAATTCTTATTTTTTCATCACCCCCCTTTTTTTTTTTTTTTTCTTTTTAAAAATCAACAAACTAGCGACGAGTGGTCGTTCATTATTTTTTTTTTTTTTTTTGCGTTTCGGATTTTTTCCCCCCACATTTTTGCCAGAGAGCTTCTTTGTTTTTTTTTTATCATCAACACGTGCTATAGCTTTTTTGTTTTAATTTATAAAAAAAAAAGAAAATTATATTATTTTATAATCATTAACAGCACCATATGCTGTTAACTTCACTGAGATAATTGTACGACACAAAGCAAATATTTAATACTGCAACTCACTACTTCAGGAGACCCATCACATCATTGAAATATGGGTGTGTGTGCTTCCGACATAAATCCCTCACCTTCTAGTAGCAAGAGTTCAGGGAGGATATTGACACCAAAAAAGTCACTTCCACTCTATGCTCCTGGTAAGGTGTACAGCACAAGTGGTGATCTTGTAAATGTTGTGAAAGAAGGGACTTTGGTTAACTTACCCATCGCAAGTGATCCACGATGCAAAACGCGCGAACCCTTTTTGCATTGTTAAAGTTTCACCCCAAAACCGGAAAAAGTTTTTTTTTTTTTTGCATTTAACAAATATTGTAAGAAGAACGAAAAAGGATGTTGGGGCAGCACACGGTATATTTAGGCATACTGATGCCTGGTGAAAACAAGTACTTCCTTCTTGAAAGCGAGCAAGAAGTTACAAAGGGGAAGTGTTTTCTCAACTGACTTGAGCAACTTGACAGCACCCTCCGTAACATTTTGAAAATCTAAGAATGTCACCTCTTCACGCAAGTCCGCAGCAGATAGATTGTTGGGAAACAGGTTTTCCAATTTATTACGTACGTTGAATAGACCGAAAGCACACGAATAGGATTACTGACATAATACGAATTCAGTCAGTTGCTTCAATCCTTTCAATTTTGGAATGCCGTTGAGTCTGATCTTCTGATGAGCCTGAAGCTTCCTGTGACATGTGAGATGCCACCTACAGTGTCAACGAGTTGAGGTTGGTATCCTACAAATATTCCGTAATCTCAATGACATGAAATACGATCACTCCAAGCATGTTGATACGGGTGTCTGCACCACCTCTTAAAGACTTTAATTATTACCCAGCGTTCTTTGCGTGACTCGTCTGGTTCTGATGCCTCGGACATCCACTATTCGATGATATCCTGAGCGAGGCTCCGGTTTCCGGATTTCCACGATGTAGTTGGTGACAGTATTCGATATAGCTGACTTCGGATTTTTATCTAATCGAAACAGTCTTTCAATATCACTCTTACTGTGGTGTTCTAACATTGCTTCGAGAATGGGTAACCTGTTGCTAGTACCAAGGAAATCTTGCAAAGAGGTTTATCTCTTTTTAGCAGCACTTACCATGTTTAAAAGTATATCCCTATGCCTAATTTTACAGATCGCACCCTCCCCGATTCCAAAAAATAAAAAATCGAGCAAAAGTAACATATCGTGTAACCTTGCTCAGGCGGTGAGAAAATTGTGTTTTTTTGGTCGCAAAAAAAAAGAATGACTGATATATTTTTCCCCTTTTATGTTGTCGTTTTTTCTACACTTCCCTTTTCTTAGATTAACAACTGCAAGCGTTTTTTTTTCAGTCAAATACTTTGGTATTAATTTGTTTTTCAATACCTAAAGTTGTTATTGTCTTTACATCGTCAGTTTTTTTTTTTTTTTTTTTTTTTTTTTTTTGGGAAAACCCCTAATTCCGCACAAAGTTTTTCAATATTCCGGATTTCAACAAAAGGTTTCGAAAAACCGCCAGCTCCAAACGACAGATATTGACTACTCAATAACATCTTTCACATTTTGGCAGCGTTGCAACTCCCTCTACAACAGGGTACATCCCCCGTTGCTTTGCGAATGTATCAGCGATCCACATTCATGTCGACCTTATAATCCCCAGAATCGAGGTTTGACGAGCTTCCTTGAACACACTGTTAGTGGCAGATTGGAGGACAATTCGTCGGATTTTTAGAGACATTTTTTTTGTTTCCAAAAATATAATTGAGCCTTTGATCTTGTTTCGGTAATTCCCGAGGGGGTGAAGTATAATGGGGGTTAAAGAATCACTTGCAATAGGGCTTGGCGCTGCTAGCCAGAAAACCCTTTACGAACCACATATAAAACGTTTTTTGCTTTTTCGCAATCGCATCAGGACCCTAATTAGGGAACCCGGAATCTAAATTCTATATTCGGGTAGAACTGTTAACATGCCACGCGGAACAACAACAAGGATATCAATTTCTCACAACAGTCGCATCCCCAGCATGGTATCGGAACAAAGAAGGCACACTGCTGTTGAAAAAACGTCTGTACCCAAATACAAAATAAAAGAGGGAAGGGGAAAAGACTGTCGCTCTGCGTTGGTGGGGACCCACTCGACGTCGAGAGTCTGTTTAGTTGATTTAAGACAACATGTGAAAGATGTTATTGAGTAGTCAATATCTGTAGTTTGGAGCTGGCGGTTTTTCGAAACCTTTTGTTGAAATCCGGAATATTGAAAAACTTTGTGCGGAATTAGGGTTTCTCCTTTTATTTCTTTTTGTTTTTACTACAATGAAAAACTTTTTTTAGGTGGTGTACAACAGAGAAGATCAAATTTCCAGGGACCCAACGGAGAATTATAAATTATCGCGAAGGGCAGTATTTGGGTTGACTTTCTTTCGAAGCTCACACTCTTGAATGTACCGCGTCATTTATGATATGCAGTACGAGAGAGGACACATTAGTTATATTGGTAAGCCCCAGGCATGATTCAATATGGGGATCGTATTTATATAATTGTTGCCGCCTGGCGTTTGGAACACAACATCCACACATTCTTTACACAGCAGCCATATATTAGCACCCCACAGCAAATAGTAATTCAAAAGAGAAGCAACAATGCAAGTTTTTGTGACGTGTCCGGATTGGGGACTCCCCGCAGTGACAGTGACGGCTGGTGCTGATTCGGTTGTGATCGACGTGTTGACGGCGGCGGCTGGGGAATGGGATGTCAATCCGGAGGAAGTTGAACTCTCGTTTGCTGGTGATACCCTTTGCGAAACTGATCGGCTGGCAGATCATGGAGTGGTTGCAAACAGCGAGTTGGAAATGTGGACGAAGCAGTTTAGGATATTCGGTAAAAGCTGGTTTGTTGATGATGCAAAACGTGAGAAGCTGCTTCTTTGGATGAGAGACCACATTACGGAGTACTTATATCTGGACACCCCGACATTCACAGAAGATGGTTGCCTCACTGTTGACGGTGAGCTGCTTCCTTCAGATGCCAAACAGATTGCTTTCCGCAATTCAAATTCCAACAGCACAGACATCTCACTGGTTACTACTATTGGAGATGAATTCTTGTCTCAATGTTCACAAATTACTATTCTTGACCTTTCAAGTCTTAGTAGTGTCACCACTATTGGTGATAGTTTCTTGTTTAACTGTTCACAAATTACTGTTCTTGACCTTGCGGGTCTTAGTAGTGTAACCACTATTGGTAATTATTTCTTGTGTAACTGTGAAAAACTTACTATTCTTGACCTTGTGGGTCTTAGTAGTGTCACCACTATTGGTGATAGTTTCTTGTCTGACTATTCACAAATTACTGTTCTTGACCTTGCGGGTCTTAGTAGTGTAACCACTATTGGTAATTTTTTCTTGTCTAACTGTGAAAAACTTACTATTCTTGACCTTGTGGGTCTTAGTAGTGTCACCACTATTGGTGATAGTTTCTTGTCTGACTATTCACAAATTACTGTTCTTGACCTTGCGGGTCTTAGTAGTGTAACCACTATTGGTAATTATTTCTTGTCTTACTGTGAAAAACTTACTATTCTTGACCTTGTGGGTCTTACTAGTGTCACCACTATTGGTGCTAATTTCTTGTCTCAATGTTCACAAATTACTTCTCTTGACCTTGCGGGTCTTAGTAGTGTCACCACTATTGGTGATTGTTTCTTGTCTTACTGTGAACAAATTACTATTCTTGACCTTTCAAGTCTTAGTAGTGTCACCACTATTGGTGATAGTTTCTTGTCTGACTGTTCACAAATTACTATTCTTGACCTTGTGGGTCTTAGTAGTGTCACCACTATTGGTGATGGCTTTCTCAGTAAATGCCACGCTCTTGAATCTGTGAAGCTGCCTGAAAGTAATAGCGCTCTCTTTGAGGAGTCTGTGAAAGCAGCGATTGATCATTCAGGATAAAGTGGTGAATTGATTCTTAAATTTTTGCTTTTTTTTGTTATTTTTATTTTATTAATTATTTGACCCTAAAAATCTTTCTGTGGCAGGGAAATATTACTTGTGGAAGAACTCGCGAGTTTGAAAGAAAATCTCCATATGTGCGAGAATATTATAAAAAGGAGAAATATATTTCAGATAACACCTCAAGAAGGCTATTAACAATCTTCATAGTCATCTTATTGAGTTATCTGACAATCTGTTATTGTTCAAGTTTCCGCTTCAGGGTGTTTTTGTGAGGAACAAACTAGTCGCGCAGATCGAAGGGAAAACAAGTTTCTCACTTCTGCGCTCTGATGTGAAGAACCATGTTATGGAAGTTATTGATATTTCATATAAAACTACCGACTTAAATCTTGTTATAGACGACCTTTCTATAGTAGATGCACTGATCAATCCTGACTGGTCAGAATCAAAGCTTTCTAAATTTCTTTCTCGGTTAAGTCTCCTGCTGCGGTGAAATCCCCTTGGGTAGATAAGGAACGTTTCTTTCCTTTAGTGTAATTGTCTTATTTTATTTTATTAGTATCATTTCTCTTTCTTATCATTACTTTATTTTTTTATTTTCTGATCTAATGTGGCGTGTTCTCCCTCTCTTTGACGAGAATTTGCGTTCGTTATTTTGCCGTCTCTAACACTGTCTGTCTCACACAGGCGGTGGGTGGGTTTGGGTATTTCCCAATTTAATGAAATAAAGGGGAATAAAAGACTTTGTTTTGAAAGTATACTTTTTCCACTTTATATTGAATAATTAGCGGAGAGATTAGATATTACGGTTGCGAAGTATGGCGGATGATATTGCTTTTGTGGTTAGTGATGAAGGGAAAGGTTTTACTTAGTATTTGACAAAAAAAAAAAAAAATGTTTTTCTTTAATGAGATTGAAAAGAAGACCTGAATGAATTTAAATTAAAAGTAAGTTATGAGTTGGACAAAAAAAACAAAACTTTTATTTTATCTCCAACTCACCAACTACCCCACTACAAAACACTTTTTACTTTTTACTTCAAATTTAACAAAAAATATTGTTCCATGTGTTGATAGCGAAAGCTTCTCGGGGTAATCCTTGATAACCAGACTCGATTGGAAACAGCATATCTCGTATATTTCTAGAAGAGTTAATCTACGTTTATAGGTATCTGAATCTTGTCACTCACCTTTGAGAAATATCCCATTTATGTTCATCCTCTGGGGAGTTTTTAAAATGATGTCAATGTTTTCAAACCAGAAATTCGTGTTAGAAAAAAAAAAAAGATAAAACAAAACAAAATAAAAAAAGCCTGTGAAACTGTTCTTAATGAAATAAGAAAAGATTATAAACTAGTCTTAGAGGTACATACCGATGGTGTCGTTGTTGAGGCACGCGGTGCTGCTGCTGGTGGTGTGTACATCGCAGACAGCGAGCGAGGAGAAACAATTTCTCACAAAAAATAAGTCATCCGTATGTAATTTTTTATCATTTTTTCCATTTCATGGTGTAAAATACTTCTTTTGTTGGATACAATTCTGGTGTTTGTCTTTGCCTTCAATCTTAACATAATATTATACTTCTTTCTCAGGTGAATCACTTGCAATAGGGCTTGGCGCTGCTAGCCAGAAAACCCTTTACGAAACACATATAAAACGTTTTTTGCTTTTTCGCAATCGCATCAGGACCCTAATTAGGGAACCCGGAATCTAAATTCTATATTCGGGTAGAACTGTTAACATGCCACGCGGAACAACAACAAGGATATCAATTTCTCACAACAGTCGCATCCCCAGCATGGTATCGGAACAAAGAAGGCACACTGCTGTTGAAAAAACGTCTGTACCCAAATACAAAATAAAAGAGGGAGGGGGAAAAGACTGTCGCTCTGCGTTGGTGGGGACCCACTCGACGTCGAGAGTCTGTTTAGTTGATTTAAGACAACATGTGAAAGATGTTATTGAGTAGTCAATATCTGTAGTTTGGAGCTGGCGGTTTTTCGAAACCTTTTGTTGAAATCCGGAATATTGAAGAACTTTGTGCGGAATTAGGGTTTCTCCTTTTATTTCTTTTTGTTTTTACTACAATGAAAAACTTTTTTTAGGTGGTGTACAACAGAGAAGATCAAATTTCCAGGGACCCAACGGAGAATTATAAATTATCGCGAAGGGCAGTATTTGGGTTGACTTTCTTTCGAAGCTCACACTCTTGAATGTACCGCGTCATTTATGATATGCAGTACGAGAGAGGACACTTTAGTTATATTGGTAAGCCCCAGGCATGATTCAATATGGGGATCGTATTTATATAATTGTTGCCGCCTGCCGTTTGGAACACAACATCCACACATTCTTTACACAGCAGCCATATATTAACACCCCACAGCAAATAGTAATTCAAAAGAGAAGCAACAAATGCAAGTTTTTGTGACGTGTCCGGATTGGGGACTCCCCGCAGTGACAGTGACGGCTGGTGCTGATTCGGTTGTGATCGACGTGTTGACGGCGGCGGCTGGGGAATGGGATGTCAATCCGGAGGAAGTTGAACTCTCGTTTGCTGGTGATACTCTTTGCGAAACTGATCGGCTGGCAGATCATGGAGTGGTTGCAAACAGCGAGTTGGAAATGTGGACGAAGCAGTTTAGGATATTCGGTAAAAGCTGGTTTGTTGATGATGCAAAACGGGAGAAGCTGCTTCTTTGGATGAGAGACCACATTACGGAGTACTTATATCTGGACACCCCGACATTCACAGAAGATGGTTGCCTCACTGTTGACGGTGAGCTGCTTCCTTCAGATGCCAAACAGATTGCTTTCCGCAATTCAAATTCCAACAGCACAGACATCTCACTGGTTACTACTATTGGAGATGAATTCTTGTCTCAATGTTCACAAATTACTATTCTTGACCTTTCAAGTCTTACTAGTGTCACCACTATTGGTGATAGTTTCTTGCTTAACTGTTCACAAATTACTGTTCTTGACCTTGCGGGTCTTAGTAGTGTAACCACTATTGGTAATTTTTTCTTGTCTAACTGTGAACAAATTACTATTCTTGACCTTTCAAGTCTTAGTAGTGTCACCACTATTGGTGATAATTTCTTGTCTGACTGTTCACAAATTACTTCTCTTGACCTTGCGGGTCTTAGTAGTGTCACCACTATTGGTGATTATTTCTTGTCTTACCGTTCACAAATTACTTCTGTTGACCTTTCAAGTCTTAGTAGTGTCACCACTATTGGTGATTATTTCTTGTCTGACTGTTCACAAATTACTATTCTTGACCTTTCAAGTCTTAGTAGTGTCACCAGTATTGGTGAATATTTCTTGTCTTTCTGTTCACAAATTACTATTCTTGACCTTTCAAGTCTTAGTAGTGTCACCACTATTGGTGATTATTTCTTATTTTCCTGTTTTCAAATCACTTCTCTTGACCTTTCAGGTCTTAGTAGTGTCACCACTATTGGTAATGGTTTCTTGCCTAACTGTAACAACATCACTTCTCTTGACCTTTCATGTCTTAGTAGTGTCACCACTATTGGTGATTATTTCTTGTTTAACTGTTCACAAATTACTAATCTTGACCTTGCGGGTCTTAGTAGTGTAACCACTATTGGTAATTATTTCTTGCCTAACTGTGAAAAAATCACTTCTCTTGACCTTTCAGGTCTTAGTAGTGTCACCACTATTGGTGATTATTTCTTGTCTTACTGTGAACAAATCACTTCTCTTGACCTTGCGGGTCTTAGTAGTGTCACCACTATTGGTGATGGCTTTCTCAGTAAATGCCACGCTCTTGAATCTGTGCAGCTGCCTGAAAGTAATAGCGCTCTCTTTGAGGAGTCTGTGAAAGCAGCGATTGATCATTCAGGATAAAGTGGTGAATTGATTCTTAAATTTTTGCTTTTTGTTATTTTTATTTTATTAATTATTTGACCCTAAAAATCTTTCTGTGGCAGGGAAATATTACTTGTGGAAGAACTCGCGAGTTTGAAAGAAAATCTCCATATGTGCGAGAATATTATAAAAAGGAGAAATATATTTCAGATAACACCTCAAGAAGGCTATTAACAATCTTCATAGTCATCTTATTGAGTTATCTGACAATCTGTTATTGTTCAAGTTTCCGCTTCAGGGTGTTTTTGTGAGGAACAAACTAGTCGCGCAGATCGAAGGGAAAACAAGTTTCTCACTTTTGCGCTCTGATGTGAAGAACCATGTTATGGAAGTTATTGATATTTCATATAAAACTACCGACTTAAATCTTGTTATAGACGACCTTTCTATAGTAGATGCACTGATCAATCCTGACTGGTCAGAATCAAAGCTTTCTAAATTTCTTTCTCGGTTAAGTCTCCTGCTGCGGTGAAATCCCCTTGGGTAGATAAAGAACGTTTCTTTCCTTTAGTGTAATTGTCTTATTTTATTTTATTAGTATCATTTCTCTTTCTTATCATTACTTTATTTTTTTATTTTCTGATCTAATGTGGCGTGTTCTCCCTCTCTTTGACGAGAATTTGCGTTCGTTATTTTGCCGTCTCTAACACTGTCTGTCTCACACAGGCGGTGGGTGGGTTTAGGTATTTCCCAATTTAATGAAATAAAGGGGAATAAAAGACTTTGTTTTGAAAGTATACTTTTTCCACTTTATATTGAATAATTAGCGGAGAGATTAGATATTACGGTTGCGAAGTATGGCGGATGATATTGCTTTTGTGGTTAGTGATGAAGGGAAAGGTTTTACTTAGTATTTGACAAAGAAAAAAATATGTTTTTCTTTAATGAGATTGAAAAGAAGACCTGAATGAATTTAAATTAAAAGTAAGTTATGAGTTGGACAAAAAAAACAAAACTTTTATTTTATCTCCAACTCACCAACTACCCCACTACAAAACACTTTTTACTTTTTACTTCAAATTTAACAAAAAATATTGTTCCATGTGTTGATAGCGAAAGCTTCTCGGGGTAATCCTTGATAACCAGACTCGATTGGAAACAGCATATCTCGTATATTTCTAGAAGAGTTAATCTACGTTTATAGGTATCTGAATCTTGTCACTCACCTTTGAGAAATATCCCATTTATGTTCATCCTCTGGGGAGTTTTTAAAATGATGTCAATGTTTTCAAACCAGAAATTCGTGTTAGAAAAAAAAAAAAGATAAAACAAAACAAAATAAAAAAAGCCTGTGAAACTGTTCTTAATGAAATAAGAAAAGATTATAAACTAGTCTTAGAGGTACATACCGATGGTGTCGTTGTTGAGGCACGCGGTGCTGCTGCTGGTGGTGTGTACATCGCAGACAGCGAGCGAGGAGAAACAATTTCTCACAAAAAATAAGTCATCCGTATGTAATTTTTTATCATTTTTTCCATTTCATGGTGTAAAATACTTCTTTTGTTGGATACAATTCTGGTGTTTGTCTTTGCCTTCAATCTTAACATAATATTATACTTCTTTCTCAGGTGAATCACTTGCAATAGGGCTTGGCGCTGCTAGCCAGAAAACCCTTTACGAAACACATATAAAACGTTTTTTGCTTTTTCGCAATCGCATCAGGACCCTAATTAGGGAACCCGGAATCTAAATTCTATATTCGGGTAGAACTGTTAACATGCCACGCGGAACAACAACAAGGATATCAATTTCTCACAACAGTCGCATCCCCAGCATGGTATCGGAACAAAGAAGGCACACTGCTGTTGAAAAAACGTCTGTACCCAAATACAAAATAAAAGAGGGAGGGGGAAAAGACTGTCGCTCTGCGTTGGTGGGGACCCACTCGACGTCGAGAGTCTGTTTAGTTGATTTAAGACAACATGTGAAAGATGTTATTGAGTAGTCAATATCTGTAGTTTGGAGCTGGCGGTTTTTCGAAACCTTTTGTTGAAATCCGGAATATTGAAGAACTTTGTGCGGAATTAGGGGTTCTCCTTTTATTTCTTTTTGTTTTTACTACAATGAAAAACTTTTTTTAGGTGGTGTACAACAGAGAAGATCAAATTTCCAGGGACCCAACGGAGAATTATAAATTATCGCGAAGGGCAGTATTTGGGTTGACTTTCTTTCGAAGCTCACACTCTTGAATGTACCGCGTCATTTATGATATGCAGTACGAGAGAGGACACTTTAGTTATATTGGTAAGCCCCAGGCATGATTCAATATGGGGATCGTATTTATATAATTGTTGCCGCCTGCCGTTTGGAACACAACATCCACACATTCTTTACACAGCAGCCATATATTAACACCCCACAGCAAATAGTAATTCAAAAGAGAAGCAACAAATGCAAGTTTTTGTGACGTGTCCGGATTGGGGACTCCCCGCAGTGACAGTGACGGCTGGTGCTGATTCGGTTGTGATCGACGTGTTGACGGCGGCGGCTGGGGAATGGGATGTCAATCCGGAGGAAGTTGAACTCTCGTTTGCTGGTGATACCCTTTGCGAAACTGATCGGCTGGCAGATCATGGAGTGGTTGCAAACAGCGAGTTGGAAATGTGGACGAAGCAGTTTAGGATATTCGGTAAAAGCTGGTTTGTTGATGATGCAAAACGGGAGAAGCTGCTTCTTTGGATGAGAGACCACATTACGGAGTACTTATATCTGGACACCCCGACATTCACAGAAGATGGTTGCCTCACTGTTGACGGTGAGCTGCTTCCTTCAGATGCCAAACAGATTGCTTTCCGCAATTCAAATTCCAACAGCACAGACATCTCACTGGTTACTACTATTGGAGATGAATTCTTGTCTCAATGTTCACAAATTACTATTCTTGACCTTTCAAGTCTTACTAGTGTCACCACTATTGGTGATAGTTTCTTGCTTAACTGTTCACAAATTACTGTTCTTGACCTTGCGGGTCTTAGTAGTGTAACCACTATTGGTAATTTTTTCTTGTCTAACTGTGAACAAATTACTATTCTTGACCTTTCAAGTCTT
Source organism: Flectonema sp. DT1601 (assembly GCA_964019425.1). Taxonomy (NCBI): domain Eukaryota; phylum Euglenozoa; class Diplonemea; order Diplonemida; family Diplonemidae; genus Flectonema; species Flectonema sp. DT1601. Next base: position 139,892 of record OZ025832.1, on the reverse strand, counting down.
AGTAGTGTCACCACTATTGGTGATAATTTCTTGTCTGACTGTTCACAAATTACTTCTCTTGACCTTGCGGGTCTTAGTAGTGTCACCACTATTGGTGATTATTTCTTGTCTTACCGTTCACAAATTACTTCTGTTGACCTTTCAAGTCTTAGTAGTGTCACCACTATTGGTGATTATTTCTTGTCTGACTGTTCACAAATTACTATTCTTGACCTTTCAAGTCTTAGTAGTGTCACCAGTATTGGTGAATATTTCTTGTCTTTCTGTTCACAAATTACTATTCTTGACCTTTCAAGTCTTAGTAGTGTCACCACTATTGGTGATTATTTCTTATTTTCCTGTTTTCAAATCACTTCTCTTGACCTTTCAGGTCTTAGTAGTGTCACCACTATTGGTAATGGTTTCTTGCCTAACTGTAACAACATCACTTCTCTTGACCTTTCATGTCTTAGTAGTGTCACCACTATTGGTGATTATTTCTTGTTTAACTGTTCACAAATTACTAATCTTGACCTTGCGGGTCTTAGTAGTGTAACCACTATTGGTAATTATTTCTTGCCTAACTGTGAAAAAATCACTTCTCTTGACCTTTCAGGTCTTAGTAGTGTCACCACTATTGGTGATTATTTCTTGTCTTACTGTGAACAAATCACTTCTCTTGACCTTGCGGGTCTTAGTAGTGTCACCACTATTGGTGATGGCTTTCTCAGTAAATGCCACGCTCTTGAATCTGTGCAGCTGCCTGAAAGTAATAGCGCTCTCTTTGAGGAGTCTGTGAAAGCAGCGATTGATCATTCAGGATAAAGTGGTGAATTGATTCTTAAATTTTTGCTTTTTTTTGTTATTTTTATTTTATTAATTATTTGACCCTAAAAATCTTTCTGTGGCAGGGAAATATTACTTGTGGAAGAACTCGCGAGTTTGAAAGAAAATCTCCATATGTGCGAGAATATTATAAAAAGGAGAAATATATTTCAGATAACACCTCAAGAAGGCTATTAACAATCTTCATAGTCATCTTATTGAGTTATCTGACAATCTGTTATTGTTCAAGTTTCCGCTTCAGGGTGTTTTTGTGAGGAACAAACTAGTCGCGCAGATCGAAGGGAAAACAAGTTTCTCACTTCTGCGCTCTGATGTGAAGAACCATGTTATGGAAGTTATTGATATTTCATATAAAACTACCGACTTAAATCTTGTTATAGACGACCTTTCTATAGTAGATGCACTGATCAATCCTGACTGGTCAGAATCAAAGCTTTCTAAATTTCTTTCTCGGTTAAGTCTCCTGCTGCGGTGAAATCCCCTTGGGTAGATAAGGAACGTTTCTTTCCTTTAGTGTAATTGTCTTATTTTATTTTATTAGTATCATTTCTCTTTCTTATCATTACTTTATTTTTTTATTTTCTGATCTAATGTGGCGTGTTCTCCCTCTCTTTGACGAGAATTTGCGTTCGTTATTTTGCCGTCTCTAACACTGTCTGTCTCACACAGGCGGTGGGTGGGTTTGGGTATTTCCCAATTTAATGAAATAAAGGGGAATAAAAGACTTTGTTTTGAAAGTATACTTTTTCCACTTTATATTGAATAATTAGCGGAGAGATTAGATATTACGGTTGCGAAGTATGGCGGATGATATTGCTTTTGTGGTTAGTGATGAAGGGAAAGGTTTTACTTAGTATTTGACAAAAAAAAAAAAAAATGTTTTTCTTTAATGAGATTGAAAAGAAGACCTGAATGAATTTAAATTAAAAGTAAGTTATGAGTTGGACAAAAAAAACAAAACTTTTATTTTATCTCCAACTCACCAACTACCCCACTACAAAACACTTTTTACTTTTTACTTCAAATTTAACAAAAAATATTGTTCCATGTGTTGATAGCGAAAGCTTCTCGGGGTAATCCTTGATAACCAGACTCGATTGGAAACAGCATATCTCGTATATTTCTAGAAGAGTTAATCTACGTTTATAGGTATCTGAATCTTGTCACTCACCTTTGAGAAATATCCCATTTATGTTCATCCTCTGGGGAGTTTTTAAAATGATGTCAATGTTTTCAAACCAGAAATTCGTGTTAGAAAAAAAAAAAAGATAAAACAAAACAAAATAAAAAAAGCCTGTGAAACTGTTCTTAATGAAATAAGAAAAGATTATAAACTAGTCTTAGAGGTACATACCGATGGTGTCGTTGTTGAGGCACGCGGTGCTGCTGCTGGTGGTGTGTACATCGCAGACAGCGAGCGAGGAGAAACAATTTCTCACAAAAAATAAGTCATCCGTATGTAATTTTTATCATTTTTTCCATTTCATGGTGTAAAATACTTCTTTTGTTGGATACAATTCTGGTGTTTGTCTTTGCCTTCAATCTTAACATATACTTCTTTCTCAGGTGCATAAAAGTGATGGAAAGCGAATTACTCATTTCTTACTCATTTCAGCAGCACAGACAACATGCAAGTTTCCATTTCCTGTCCAGTTCTCGATGGTTCGAATACGTCTGACAAAAATTACCTAATTTTAAATAATGTTTGAAGTCTGGTGTACTTTGTTTGGAGGTCTCGCTAATGAAATTTTGAGATTGATCTCTCGTGAGATTTATTACAACGGTAATGTTGGGGTCAAGGCAGACCTGACTCCTCCTCGTGGTCGCCTGGTAATCACATTCAACAGAAATGAGATGTGAGCAGAGGCACCTTTCTTGTGTTGCTTAGTTGAGGGGAGTTTTTGCTCATAAAGAGAACAACAAATAACGTGTGGGATTTTTGGCATGTGCGCCAGTATGTGTGGGGTTTTCTTTTGTTTATCGTGTCTTGTTCGTTTTGAAAATCACTATTGCCATCAAATTCTTATTTTTTCATCGCCCCCCTTTTTTTTTTTTTGCGTTTCGGATTTTCCCCCCCACATTTTTGCCATTTAATATCTAAAGTTGTTACTGTTTTTACATTGTCAAAGTTTCACCCCGGAATCATAACAAAATCCTCTCGATCACTACCAAAAGGTTTCCAAGTATCATGGACTGATGTCCCTGGATTCAATGCTGAGGAATAAAGCATTCGGCATAGCGTTTTACGACGTTCTGAAATTCCTAAAAAAACAGGTCAAAAATAGTCTATAAGAACTCTTTTAGCCCCGACAATAACAAGAAAAAAACCAAAAAAAACTGATGATCGCGGGATAGATGATGAAGAGGGGGATGCAATTGAACTGGTGTCCCCAGAAACTGCCCGAAAACAACGGCAAATACAGAAAGAGAAACCAGCTAAAAGGATACTACTTGGGGATGCACTCCATTCTGTTATAAAAACAGACAGCGTTGGGTCTATCAACGGAGAGGGTCCACTCACTAGACCCATCTACATTTTTGCCAGAGAGCTTCTTTGTTTTTTTTTTATCATCAACACGTGCTATAGCTTTTTTGTTTTAATTTATAAAAAAAAAAGAAAATTATATTATTTTATAATCATTAACAGCACCATATGCTGTTAACTTCACTGAGATAATTGTACGACACAAAGCAAATATTTAATACTGCAACTCACTACTTCAGGAGACCCATCACATCATTGAAATATGGGTGTGTGTGCTTCCGACATAAATCCCTCACCTTCTAGTAGCAAGAGTTCAGGGAGGATATTGACACCAAAAAAGTCACTTCCACTCTATGCTCCTGGTAAGGTGTACAGCACAAGTGGTGATCTTGTAAATGTTGTGAAAGAAGGGACTTTGGTTAACTTACCCATCGCAAGTGATCCACGATGCAAAAGCCAAGGAACATGGCCAAAACGAGGGGTTATTGTTAGCACCGGAAAGGAGGTAACTGTTAATACTGGAAGTGGAAAGAAGGATGACCAATGTTGGACTTTTGATCTCTGTACATTCCCAGAGAGCGTTAAGCGACAATGCGAAGCTGGATGCACTCTGGGTACCAGCTCTGTTCCTTATCACTGTTCTCACTGTGGGTCTTTGACTCAGAATTGTAGCAGGTGTGGAGTTCATGGATTTGCTCTTTGTCGATACTGTTGTGGTCAGGCAAGTATACCAGCCATTGGTTCAAAGGTTGTATCTGGTCCAACACATGTAGACAATACCGACACTACATCAGAACAAGGTGAAGTAGTAGCAGTTAAAACTGGTAGAGTAATCGTCCGTTGGGAAAACGGAAAACGAGAAACTTGCCGAACAGCACCATTTCAAGATGTTGTTGAAGTATGTGGAAGACTTGCTAAAGATACATACAGTTATGATAAGGGTTTTACTTTTGGAGCTAGTGAGAGTTTATCTCAATCAATGGACATGGGTCGCGGCGGTAAAAGTGTTTGCCTCTCTCGCAGACCAAGTGAGTCATTAGATAACTCAGGTACTAGTGATGTCTCTGCGTTAACAAGAGAAGTAGTCAATTCAAGTGATCTTCATGATTTCACAATCACTATTTCAGAACAAGCATCAACTGGATCTATAAGTGTCGGTATTGCTGCAGACACAATCACTGCTGATGAGAGCTTAACACTTTGGTTTAGAGCGACTCCGTATGGAGTTACATTCTTTCATGAGGGGATCGTGTTAGAAGACTACCCTAATCAAATAATTCCTCCTGGGTCAGAAGTATCAGTTCGCTTGAATAAAGATCATGTTGAGTTTCTTTGGGCATCTTGCAAATCAAAATTCCCGATTCCATCAGGAAACTACCGTTTTGGAGTATCCCTCGATTCCCTAGGATCACAGGTTGTTATTAAAGACGGGTGGAGGCCACCAAAACTTCGATGGTCTGACCTCAACATCCGTGTCAACGAACCAGGTAGCATCCTAGGTGAAGGCGCTCATGGTATAACATATAAAGGACAATACAAAGGCGTTCCGGTAGCTATAAAAATATTAAAACAAAAGCACAATGGAACACCCATCCCACAACAAGATAGAAATGCTTATTATAAAAGAGAAGTAGCAACTCTGTTGGCTACCAATGGTCATCCTAATTCTCTTAAACTGATTGGTCTTGTTCCAGATGTTCACGGGTTTGCGACCGAATTGTGTGATTGTGATCTAAAGCAATATATCACCAATAGAGGTTCTAGATTATCAAACAGGTGTCGTTTAGACTTAGCTGTAGGAATTGCCAAAGGGTTACTAAATGTTGCTGACAGTGGTTATGTTCATTGTGACATAAACTGTTCAAATGTATTCATTCTCAATGATAAGGGTATAATTGGTGATTATGGTCTTGCTCTACCACTGTCACAGGTTAAGGGTAAACGAGGATCTTATCCGTACATCGCTCCGGAAGTCTTCGAAGGAAAGGGAAATTCAATCGCGTCGGATGTGTTTTCATTTGCGATACTGTTACGGTTCATCTTCACGGGTTTGGAACCGACTCCGGATGACTATGCTGGTGCTCCAAAGGGTCCTCCAAATGTAACTGCAAGTCTCAAGTGCAAGATGGCTCAACTTGCTTCTGGAGTTGTCAGTGGAATGAGGCCGTCGTTACCGGATACCATTCCATTTTCAGCTAGACAGTTGATAAAGAGATGTTGGGCAGCTGATCCTCATAGCAGACCATCATTCAAAGAAATATCTGAATTAATAGAAAAAATGATAACTGAAACAAAATAGAACTGCGGAATTTAATCGTAAGTACGTTTAACGTTATCTTGGTCTTCTAAAAAAAATATTTTTTAATTTTTTTTTTTTTTTTTTGTTCCCTTTCGTTTTTTTTTTGGTTTCCATGTCTAAGAGCTAGCTCAGTAATGAAGCTGAAAAAAACATGTCAGCAAAAAAAAAAAAATTAAAAAAAAAATTATTAATTAATCCTTTGAAATGAAAAAAAAAAAAAAAGAAAAAGAAAGTGAACACGTAAGACAGCGACACATGATTGTACAAGATTGTTGTCGGAATAAAAAGAATGTTTTTAGCGGTTTTTGATGATATTTTTTTTTCCTTATCGTTGATTAATGGTGTTTTTATTTTTTCTCTTCTTTTCTTTGATATGAGTAAAAACCGATTTCTTTTTTTGTTTGTTCTTCTTTCAAAAACCAAGAATCAATTATTCCGTGAGTGCATATTCCTTTCAGGTGCCTGCATTTTTATCTTAATAGGCGAGGGTGGTAATGAGTTGCCTTTCCCAAGATTTCTGTGTTCTTTTTCTGTGTGTTTGTCGCTCTCTCTCTCTTTTTTTATATTTCATTTTCCAGCCTCGTCAGTTGTTTCGCAATTATCTACGACGCAAGTAATAGTCATGTTTTCGTTGTTGTTGTTATTGTTGTTCGTAGTTTGCGTATTTTGAAATGTATTCAACCTGTTAGTACGTGGTCCCCGAATTACCAGATTCGACAACGTCTTCTGGTCAGTAAGACAAAAAAAAATATAGTTTCCTCTTTTTATGTTTTCTTTTTTCTAAACGTAGTTTTCTTTGATTAACAATTACAAAATATTCTTCAGTCAAGTACTTGATATTAATTTTTGTTTTTAATACCCTAAAGTTGTTACAGTTTTTTACATTGTCGAAGTTTCACCCCTTTTTTATTACATCACATTTATTTGCCTGCTTTTAAAGCTCTGAGCAAAAAAATCAAAATCAAAATCAAAAAAAAAAAAAAAAAATCCGAACAATATTCATTTTTTTTTTTCTACTAAAAACAAAACAAAGCAAAAAACCCACTACCAGGGCTCACAGATTTATTAATGATAATTACCTTATGGGTTGTGATAACAATAAAAGAACATCATTATTCTTTGAGTAATTCACTTCAGGTTTTCCCTCATGAGTTATTTATGTATTTTTTTTTCACAATTGTTTCTATTAATCGGTGAGCTTTTTTATCTTAGCTCGCTGGACTTCGTTTTGTTAAAAAAAAAATTAGGAAAATAGATTTCAAGAGCAAACTTGTCTGAGAATAGCTTCTCACGTCTTCGCTCTTTTTTGAGTTTGACAATAACAAATTGTTGGAAGCAAAAAAAAAAAAAAAAAAACTTATAATTACTGACAACGTTGAGTTTGTGTGTGACATTTCGAAGCAAACCATTTTGAGAACTGTCTTTTTCTCTTGACATTCTTTGTCACGGACAATAGGTTTGTAGGTACAAAAAACAAACCTTAAAATTACTGACAGTATGTGTGTACGCAAACAACTCCAAAAACTAACATCTCTATTGGTGACTCACAGCTTTGTATGGGTTGTGATAACAATAAAAGAACATCATTATTCTTTGAGTCATTCACTCAGGTTTTCCCCCCTAATGAGTTATTTATGTATTTTTCACAATTGTTTCCATTATTTGGCGAGTTTTTTTATCTTAGCTCCCTTAAAATTCGTTTTGTAAAAAAAAAAAAAAAAAAAAAAAAAAGAATTTCAAAGTAAACCACCTGAGAGCAGTTTCTTTAACCTCCTCTTTTTTTTTTTTTTTTTGTGTTTTTGAAGTTTAAAAAATCGTCATCACGGGTGGTGTGTATGATCTGGAAAACCGTGGCTTTACAAATTTATGGTGCAGTTTAATATTTTTTTTATAACGCACCGGCATCATACGTCGAAAAGATGTAGCTAGGTTCCACGGGTTTATTCACCCTAACACTTTCTTTCCTCAATTCAATAAAAAAAATTCGAAAACTAACACACCTATATTAATTGACACAACTTTACACGAAATGAGTTGTTGCAAACGATGATTGAAAACTATTCTCAGTTATTTTGCTTCCCCAGGTAGGAATAGTCTAGCATAATTTTATAAAAAAGTATTTTGTCTTGTCGTTGTTGTTATTGTTGATTTGTTTTTAATTTTTTTTAATTTTTTTTAGAATAAGTGCTGTTCTGCCTTTTTCTTTTTACGCGCAAACTTCTTACAGTTATAAACCGCTTCTTCTTTTCTTTTCTTTTCTTTTTTTTTTTTTTGCACCGACGAAGTCGGAGAAGAAAACTATTCAGATTAAAATCCGTTTTATTTATTATGTTCCCTGTGTCAGTAAATACTGTCTGCGATCAACAAAATATAAAGCTTTATCTGAATCGGTGTAATATTTTTTTTTTTTTTTTGTTTTGACTGGTAAAAAATTCCCTCCCTAAATTAAAAAAAATGATGACCACACAGACACAGCCGTGTTGCTTAATGTCTGAGCTGTGTTGCAAAAAGTTTTTTTCGTGTGATGAATTTTGATGTCTTTATTGGAACATTGAAAAACCCCCATGAATTTTCTTTTTCTTTTTTTTTTTTTAAAAAAGACAATAAAAAAAAATTATATTATAAAATTTCTTTTTTAGTTATGGTTTTATTTATTATGCTATGATACGAAAAAAAAAAAACAAAAAAACAAAAAAAAAAATACTTTCGTGTAATCTTTTCAACCCCCAAAACCTTCTTCAGGTAATATCATGTTATGTTTGTTTCTTTTTAACTACGCACAAGAAATTAAAAAAAAAAATAAGACACAGATAGAGCGAATAAGTATTTTTGCTCTATTTATCTACGCCGTATGTTATTCAGTGTACAGTATGTACTTATGGTTAGTGGCTAATATCGTAACAAGGGGAAAAGGATTAGTCTTATGTATTTTTATATTTTTATATTTTTTTTTTCGAAAAATGACGTTTCTTAGTCGCACGTAGTAGTTGATCAGCTGTTTACTGTTATGAGGGAAATCCTTTTTTTTTTTTTTTTTTTTCCCCACAGCGAGCTCAAGACGGGGTGTTCTCGTCTCAGTTGCTGTTTTTTTTGTTGGAATGTGGGTTATTCATTTTTTTTTCTTCTTTTTAATAATAGAAATACTTATGATCTCCTTCGCAGGTACATCTCAGAATTCTGATTTGTATCATTAATATTCGTTTTATTTATAATGTTATTTTATAAAAAGATATCTGTTCACGTCTTATGCTAGACGCTGGGTTCAATCCGGTGTTTAGTACCGTCATTTATCCCCTTTTACTTTTTTTTTCTCCAAAGCTTTTGTTCCTCCATACGAGTTAATATTGCTTTTTACAAAAAAATTAATTAATAATAATAATTTTTTTTTTTTTTTTTTTTTTTTAACGTAATTAAAAATGAGTTATTTAGATATTGTTTTTGTTCTTGTATGGAGCAAGGAATCGTTCTTGTTTGATAAGAGTGTGTACTAACTAATTAGAGCTGAGGAATTATTTTATTATTTTAATTGGTGCATCATGAAGTCTTTCTTTTCCTGTTTTTCGAATTAAAATAAATTCAGTTTTTTTTGTTGTTGTGCTCATTTGGTGGAGTTAGAGTTCTCTTTCTAAACCATATTCTCTAGACGGTAGCTGGCAAACAGCACGCTCATAAAGCGGGAGTTTGGTTCCCCATTTTTTTTTTTTTCTTTTTTGACATCTTTTTTGTTCACCCTTATCGCTTGTACTATAAGGTACACAGCTACGTACCCGACTCATCACAGGTTATTTGGTTCGTGGTTGTTTTATTCTACTAGTGAACCGAAACACTAAGTGTTTCGTTTGTTTTTGTTATTCTGTTATTTTTGATATTTATTTTTTATGTTTATTATTCTCTCAAAAGGTTTCGTTTCTTTCCAATTTGTTAGTTACTTTTTTGTTATCTACAATTCATCCTGCGTACTGCTATTGTAATTTTAGTGCGTTTTTTTTTTTTTCTTGTTTTTGTGTTGTTAAAAAAAAAAAAAAAAAAACCCTTTTTGTTGTATCGCTTTTAGTTTTATTCTGTTTAAAAAAAAAAAAGATTTGTTGAACCTTCATTACATGTGGAAAGGGGAAAAAGGTAAAGGGGGATAAACAAACTCCTCGGGGTCTTTACTGAAATGGAAAAAAACACGCCAATGAGCAATATTTATTTCCCAAAAAAAAAAAAAAAACACTTTACGATATAAAGTGAAAAAAAGAATTATTATTATTGTTTTTTTTTTTTTTTTTTGTTGTGTTAGTGATTGTTGTTCGCTCTTTTTTTTTGTTGTCGTCTTTGATTATTTTTTTTTTCGGGTTAGACCTATTGAAACTGGTAGGGCACCTATGCAATTTGCGTCAACATCGCGGTACACAACAACTAACTGTTGGGAAGAAGCAAAAAAAAAATAAAAATATAAAAAGTAGTGTTTTTTTTTTCTTATATATTATTGCGAGAATTTGACTTTTTTTTTTTTTTTTTCCTGAAAATCTGGAAATTAGTTGTAACGTTCTTAGTTGCTTGTTTTATGAAGCTACGAAGGTGGTTTCATCGGGAAAAAAAAAACAAAAATAAAATGCAAAGCACAGTGTTTTCTTCCTTTACAAAGTTTTCCCACCCAATCAAGTTACTACCCAACGTATGGTGATATGTCATTCTCCTCGATGTTCGACTTTTTTCGATCATTTGAAAAAAAAAAAAAAAAAAAAATAGATTTTCTCGGCTTAAGGCCCACAATTGTGAGGCTTCGATTTTTTTAATAATAAATTAAAAAAAAAAATTTTTTTTTTTTTCCCTTTTGAAGGAAGCATTGATGCTTTCAATGTTTGGAGTTGGAATGCGTTTCTCAGTAAAGGTTTTTTTCCCATATGATTTTTTTCGATGATTCGAATTTAAAAATAAAATAAAATAAAATAGGCCATCCCTCGTTGGTATTATTTTTGCGACGTACTCATTGATGATCTCAATGTCTCTGTAGTGTTTTTGAAAACAGATTATGCGATCTTTGTCAGTATGAAGGTTTTTCTCATGTGATTTTTTTTTCGATGTTTCGAATCGTAACTCTAGTTCCACATCGTAAGTTAGAACTATTTTTTTTTTCTTATAATATATATATTTTTTTTTAGTAATTTCTTTTTTTTATTGTTAGTGTCTCACGTTCTCTAAGGGTTGGTTTGGTACTGACCAAAAAAAACATCATTTTTTTATACAGATTTTAGAGTTTTGTTTTATAGCTGGCTTGTTTTTATTCATGTGGAGCTGTAGTCTTGCGACTAATCATCGAACAGCACCTTATGATGTACATGATGGCTTTTTAACTCTCTCTTCTGATAAATACTGATTTCATTAGTACATTGGCGCCTTCTGTGGAATCGAAAAAAAAAAAAAAAAAAAAAAAATTCTAAGTTTCTAATTCTTTCCTCACTTTATTAAACTCAGATTGTTTTTGCAAACGCACAAATCTCATAGACTATTTTTTACTTGTACGTTTGTTGTTATTTTTTTTTTTTTATTTAAAAAAAAAATAAAAATAAAATAAAGAACCCTAATCAGATTCATTCTGACACAGAGGAATGTTGTCTACTGTGTGTATAGTATATGGTAATCTCTCTCTTTTTTTTTTTTGTATAGTTAATTGGTTTGTGTGATTTAAACATAGACTCTAACACAGACTTACCCAACCATAAGAGTGTGACTTGCTAAAATTAATTTTTTTCGTGTCCTCAAGGAAAAAAAAAAAAAAAAAAAAAAAAATCTGTTGTAATTTATTAAGACTGTGGTGGCTAAATGATTAAAGGCAAAAGAAATTCAGAAAAATGTCGTTAGTTAGTGTTTTTTTTTCTTCTTCTTGCCTCTTTTTTTTTTTTTTTTTTTTTTTTTTTTGTTGAAACGTTAAGGGTCATTAAAGTTGACGGGGCAGTTGCAAAAACAAGTAGTTTTTTTTCTTTTCTCTCGTTTAATTGATTTATTAGCAACAGTGTGATATTTCCTTTTGCATTGTTTTTTGAAAAAAACCGCAGGGGGAAAAAAAAAAAAAAAAAAAAAATCTAAAATACGTAAAATTAAACCACATGGAAATTGCCCTTTTTTTTTCCCCCCTTCTATCACACCTAGTCACTGTATCTCAGAACTAATGTTAAATTATCGTTGTGTTGTTTATGATACAATACATTTGTATTTTACGTACAAAATCAAACAGTTAACCCCCCTTCTTTTTTCTTAATAGAAAGAAAGTTGTTTTCTCTCTCCTTCTTCCCCTAATTATGAACCCGATCAAACAGTCTTCCCCCTAATTAAAAGAAAATTTACGCCATTATATGACGATGACAAACGGCACTTGAAATAGCTACAAAGGTAAGTCGACGTCTCTTCTTGACAGTAAGAATTTCTTACTGGAGACCTGACACTGACGAAGAAAAAAAAAAAAAAAAAAAAAAAAGAAGACGAAATTACCTTTTTTTTAGCTAACGTTCTTTCCTATGAAGTGACCGAATGTGGTCCTGGCATACAAACCTTGATTACATTGGCGACACGATGTTAGCTGATTCCTAGTTGAGCTTTGATGGGTTCTTTTTTTTATATTTTTTTTTTTATTGTTTTAGTTTTAATTAATTTTTGTGACTTGGTCCCACCGACGACAACGCTTCAAAGGCTTGTGGGGATCAAGGGGGAAAAAAAAAAAAAAAAAAAAGTATTTTGTCTTCCGTGCGAGACTTACATGCGAGGAAACAGTTACTTTCCTTTACCCAGCTCTTTCTGAGTCCCAAGAAGCTTCGGGAGGCAGGTTAGGATGTCCCCACAAAGTTTTTTTTTTTTTTTTTTTCCCCCTTTCAGCTCCGTAGTACAAAGTTGTTTTATATTTTCCTTTTTCTTACGACACGTTTTCTTTTTTCATGTTGGGCTTCGTTCTGTGACGTTTTAATAATTAAATATAATCAAAAACTGAATCATGGGGAATCATTCCTTCAGCTGAAGCTAATTTAACGATCCATACTGAGTCTTCTGTCTCTGTTGCTGCGAGTTACCTAACAACACTCATATACAATGCAACGTTGGAATAAAATAACTAAAAAAAAAAAAAAACTAAGCTAAACCACTTTGGTAATTCTTTTTATGTCGGAATTTAGGTTGGGCAAAAAATAGTGAAACTACTAAAGAAGATATACACATACACATCCCAAATAAATAAAAAAAAATTTTTAAGGTATTTTAAGTGAACTGAGGGAACGATTTGTATTAAAAAAAAAAAAAAAAAAAAAAATCATTTATGCTGTGAGAGATACCTGTAGTTAAGGTTTTTTTGCTCTGAGATTTTTTGTTCTTTTTTTTTCCACCCTTCTATTTTTTTTCTCTTTTTTTCTTCAAATACTCGGTTTTGGTCTGGCCGTTGAAGTCACCCGATCCGGAGGCACATTCTTCTTTTTCAGTCAGTTTTTTTTATTAAAATTATTTTTTTTTTTGGGGCAAAATACACTGTGTTTTAGTACTTCAATCTAACACCGTCTGCTCGCGTCGGTGGTGGCTACGTCCCTTATCGTCTGGTAGCGATTTCACTGTTACCCCCCTGTAAGCGTTCCCTGACTTTTGGCTTCGTAAATAAATAGATACTATCTATGGGGTAGGGACGAAATTTAGTTAGAAGCGAATGCTTTTTTTTTTCTCCCTCGAGCAGTATCGGATTTGTTTGTGTGGATATGACCATTCTGATGGGTCATATGTATTGTCTTTTATTCTGGGCGATGGACTACTCGGAGAGTAAAATGATGGTATAAAACAATTGTGTTTATTCTACAGCTGTTTTGGAAATAGAATGCTCTGTTCCTGAAAAATGACGTTGTTCTTTTTTTTTTTTTTTTTTTTATTTATGAAAGAGATTCGGTCCCAAAAATTGAGTACGAGATTGTATCTTCCTCTTGCGAGCTGCCCTAAAAAAAATATTTCATAGATTTTATACAACAAAATTGTGGCTGTGATGGATTGCGCGAGAATCTTCTCTCTTTTTACGATATTTTTTTTTCATGAATCGGAGAGGGGGGAAGAGAGGGGAAATAAAAAAAAAAAACAGAAAAATGCGTCATATTTATTAATAAAATTATTAAATCATTCCAACATCAGTTTTTTTTTTGGAAATATCCAGCTGCTAGACTTTAATGCGATGCAGCTATTCTATACTGATATTTTTGTTTTTGTTTTTGTTTTTTACATTTGATTACCTTCCTTTCCACATCAAAGCACAATTATATCACGTTTCAGTGTGATTCCCTTATCATCTTTTGTTATATTTGCTTCCGACAAAGAAGCTATAATCTTATTTTTTCATATTTTTCTTCTTTTTTTTTTTTCTTGAGAAAGAATTTTGAAAAAAAAAAAAAAAAAAATTATAATAATGACGTAAAAAACAATTAAAAGTATGGAAATCGTCATTTTGTTTTCCCGTTTGTTTTTAAACAGAAAAGACATGTTTTTGAGTGTCATTTTCTTGACACATTTTCCCCCTCCCTTCTACTTATTACGCACACTTAAGATTAATCTTGTGACGTTGACTCCAGAGGAGGTCAATGGGAATGCATTATATGTTTCCCGACAGTAGAGATTCTGACTTTTGAAGTTTCCTTCAATTTCCCAGACTCTCGTTACGAAATATAAACAGACGCGTTTTTTTTTTTTTTTTTTTGCACCGACGAAGTCGGAGAAGAAACTATTCAGATTAAGAGCCGTTATTTATTGTGTCATGTTATCTATTTCCCTGTGCGCCAGTAAAACTAGCTGCGAATCAACAATAAGGCTTACTTCTGAATGGTTGTTTCAAATCAATTCTCTCCCCCATTTTTTTTTTTTTTTTTTCATTTAGGAAAAAAAAAACGAATATCGAAAACGAAACACATCTGACTTTTTTTTGCTTTCTTTTATGCACTGACGAAGGGGAGGAAAAGGGTTACAAAAAAAAATGACGTTAGCGGTAAAAAAAAAACCTTGGCTTTTACAGTAAAAACTTTTTTTTTTTTTGAGTAGTTTTCTTACGTGAAACGACGACGCTTCAAATTGAAAGGTTGCTTTCACTGAAGGAGGAAGCAATCTCATCGTCTTGTTGAATGTGGTATTCACTGCTGGCCGATCTACGTCTCTTCTCGTCTGTGAGAGTATCCCGTGAGCTTATGGCTGCCTTGACTTCATTGCTCATGACGTCTCTTTTTTATAAGAACAAACAATAACTGGAAAGAACACTCCCCATCCCACGAATACGCATTTCCAAAAAAAAAAAAAAAAAAAAAAAAAAGAACTTTTGCAGCAACATCGCTGCTATGTTGTCTCTATTGACTGTTGCTTCCTTTCCTTATTCTCGGAACTGACTGTTATAGAGGACTTGAAGTACTATTTTAGTATTGAAGTAATCTTTTATTATTTTTCAACAGCGATCTCTCATGTCGTATGATCGAATAGTCGAATTCTTATTATTATTCGTGTTTATGTTTAGTGGTTGTTAAAACTTTACTGTTTAATTACCAATTCATAGAAATTCCTTTTAAAGTGATGTAAGCGTCTTAACCAAGATGTTAACGCTTCGAAACCCGACACAACCACCGCTTCAGAAGAAGAAAAAATTGAAGTTTCAAAAGGCCATTGAATTCCCAAATAGAAGATATCAGGGTTCTCCTTTAGTGTTGATGCCGACACCGCCTAAAACGAAGGAGTTGCATATGCAGTTGAGTAGAAATCTGCATCCGTCGGAAACATCAAACCTGGAAGCAGTTTGTGATACACCACCTGAAGTTGATGGAGGAGTCTCTGGGGAACTTATGGAAAAATTACAAAATATTATGAGTGAAATAGAATCTTATGAAAGTAAGTTAATAGACGATAACCAACAAGACTTTCTCACAAGTCTTGGTGATGAGATAAGTTCATCTGGTGGGTCAATAAAAGCAGGTCAGACAACACCAACACCTAGCAGTCCACACATTTTAAAAACATCCTTCTCACCGACTGACACAACTGATACTCCTGGTGATTTGTCTTTTTTTTTTGCAGATCCAGATGCAGGTCCCTCATATCAAGGTACTCGTAGTGGTAAAAGACAAGCTTTATCACATGTCATAACTTCATTGTGTTATAGCTTAGATTCACTACAGAAATTACACATGACTCTCAGAAGAATTCGTTGCAGTGCAACCGAACAGTCAGAGTTAATGGATCACTACAAATATCACGTTGAGCAATTAAGAAACTTAAAAGACCATGCAGGTAGAGCTGTTGAGCAAGATGATGATAAAGATGAACGCATTGAACGTCTTCAAGAACACATAGCTCAGTTACAAGCAACTCTAAAGCAATCAAGAAAAACAAGTGATCAGCTGCAGACTTCAATTCAATTCGCAAAACGAAGACGTTCGACAGCAATCTCTGAAGAGATATCAAAAGTGTTGAGGGATTCTCATATTAGAATTCAGGAATCAGCATTTGTGTGTGTTGAGATATTCGGATACAAAGAGTTATGGGAAACTTCATCAGAAGCAATGCCTGGAATATACCAAATGTTCGTTAGTCTAATCAGACGATCACTCGAACGATGTCGAAGCAGCTACATCATGAGTGAAGATGCCTGCAGAGGACGAGTCGGATGTTGCAGTGGATCATTTATGATTGTTTTCAAAGATCCACTCGAGTCACTGAAGTGGTCTTTATCAATTCAATTAGCGCTGCATCACTTACCTTGGCCTGATTGTTTGAATAGAAATGATGTTTCGAAAACTGTTTTTTCACCTCCAGCATCTGCCAAAGCTCCAGACTGGGAAGGGTTAATTAATCTGAGTTCTGTTGTACAGGAATATGGAGGTCCTGTTTTACACTTAGACTTATACAGAGGACTCAGATGCAGAATTGGTTTATGTATTGGTGAAGGTTGGCCAGAGTCTGATAGTCGTGGTGGGATCTACTACCACGGAATGTCAGTAATGAGTGCTTCATTATTGTGTAATGTCAGTGGTGGTGGTGATGTTGTTTTATCTGAATCTGCTTTAACTCCTGAGGTCAGAGATTACTTAAATTCAAAACACACTCTTACTCCTCAAAAATGGAATCTGCCAGATCTTCCAATGTGGTTTCAACGAGTAATGGAAAGCAACACAACATATTATGTGCTTCACCCGAAATCTTTATCACGACGATCAGAACAATCTCCTACTATTCTGGAGCAAAGTGTAATACAGTCTTATAACCCTAACTGGTGGCTTCCATTTTCTTCACTTCCACCAAATGCCATTTCTACTGTCCGTGAACCAACAAAACTCCGAGCACGCAGTTCATATAATCCGAAATGGAAACCTTTTTCATAACCCTGACGAAAATTCTTTTAGAACTTATTTACACTTTTTGTTTTAAAAAATATCTGTTTTGTGACGGCTTAACCTTTCTTTATAGAAGTGGATTGCTTAACTACGTTACTTTGAACGTCTTCTTTAATAAATTATAAACCACATTATACTCTGTTAGATTAAATAATATCATCAAACATATGTGACACTGATACATGTCTTTGAGGAAACGAAGACAGGTAACTCATCCTGATGGTGAAATCACGTCAACAATGAAAAGAATAGAAACTGAAGACAAGAAACCAAAAATGGTACTCGGGATGTGGAAAAAAATGAACACAGAAAATTCACTTGGATTCCTAGCATTGAAGTTGCAGCATTACGGAGCGACTGATGTTGGGATGGTAACGGATATGGTACTGCACACTTTACTGATGGTCACAAAGTTAACAAAGTGGTTCCTCTTACGTATCCGTAAGAATATTAATTCAGCGAGAATGATTCAACGGTGGTGGGAAATTCAAATATCAGTTCTCAAAACACGATTTAACATCATAATCTCATTATGGAAGGAATACGAAGATCATCAAAGTAAAGCTGATTATCAAAATAGAAAAAAATATCTCCGACGAGGTTCAGAAATGAACATCCATACCGATCACGAATTCACCCGTGACTATTTTAGAAAATGGGTTCCTGAAGACCTAAAAGAAGAAGTAATAAGAGCTCTGTATCTAACCAGAGTACGAGACTTTAAAAAACAATACCAAACTTATCAACAGACAGCCAGATCAAGACAGAGCATGACACGTATGGTGAAGTACTCGGCATTTCCGGAATTACAAGAAAAGAAAACTATAAACCCTCCTCTTGAGACAGAAGCAACACAAGTTGACAGAATAACAGAACCGTTCCTGACATGGTTTAGTGAGTTAAAGTCGATTCCTGCGGATAAATATGTGAGATTGGCATGTTTGCGTCAAATGGAAAAGTCCGCAGCTGTCATCAGCAATGAAACAAATCTTGAATCCTCAAAAAGAAGTCCAACGAAGGGTAGAGTATCAACCGTTGGGTTTATCGAAGAAGAAGAACCACAAAATAAAGAACCCAATAATGATACATCACACAGTATCACGGGATCAACAAATGTAAAATTAACATTTATTGATTTTGTTAGGCACGCTTATATCACAAAGCAATGTACATTAAAATTAACACGAAGGCAATCGAAGCGTTCCAGCACAGTTTCGAGAAGGAAATCAACAATAGTTAGTAACTTGCCGTTATCTCCGATTTTCAGTTCAACTGAGTCCTCATCGAATTCTCGTCCAGTCAGTTCCAGAAGAAGAAAAAAGTCATCAGTAGTTTCATTATCAAGAGATCCCCTGGAGTGTCTACAGGATATGCCAACTCTTCAGCAATTTTACACCCCAGTTACTGGAGGTGTGACTGCTGTTTCTCTTCGCCCTCCTCGATTGGCTCCTCTAAAAACTTCTCCGAGGAAGAAAATCATACCAGTCGATAAGATCGCTCTTGGGATATAATGATTGATCGCCTCCTTCCCTGGCTATAGTTAAGTTTTCGGTAACACAGGCAAGTGGCGCTACTATGTTCACGTGCCCTCCTGTGGCGTTATTTGCAGTTATTATTCTTCGCTGCCGCTGACAGTCAAGATCCGAGAAATGTTATTCCTTTGAGCTTGATAAATACAGTATATTGATGGACCCTTTACTTCTATACTTATCTGATGATGAGAATAGAGGTAAGCTTGAAACCTTGTATTTAACAAAATCAAACCATCGCCCCTCCTTTTTGTTAATCATTTACACGGCATGCCTTTTTTTTTTTTTTTTTTTTTTTTTAATTAGTTCTTTGCATATTGCTTGTTTGTTACAGTTTTTTGTTTTTTTTTGTTTTGTTTTTGATGTTTTGATTGATTTTGTTTTTTTTAACAGCCCTCAACATGGAAAATTCCCCGTCCCATCCCCTTCCCCTTCCCGTAATAAGCATTATCGGTTCAACAGGAACTGGTAAGTCGAAACTTGGTATCCATGTAGCGAAATGGTTGATTGAAAATGGTAGAAAAGCAGAAATAATAAACGTTGATGCAATGCAAATGTACAAAGGATTACCAATAGCTACAAACCAAGACCAAGTTGGTAATGGAATAACACATCACATGGTAGCATTCTTGGATCCAGTTAAGGGAGAAACTATTGACGTTGTTAAGTTTTGCAACAACACTACAGAGCTAATCGAGAGGCTTCTAAAGGCTGGAGTCATACCTATCTTGGTTGGTGGAAGTAATTACTACATGCAAAATATTCTACTTGTTGATAATTTAGTGTCGAAAAACTCATCTCTGAAATCTAAACAACAATCAGAGGAATCGGTTGAGAATATAACTTTAGACGGATTGCAAGAGTCTGACTTACACCAACTATTAAAAAAGATTGATCCAGACATGGCTGGCAAGTATCATCCGAACGACTCTCGTCGTATTAAAAGATCGATTCAAATTTATCAAGAGGAAGGAATCAGGCATTCTGAAATTATAAAACAACAGCAACAGTCATTGCGATACTCCCCCGATGATCGAAATGTAATTTTTTGGACTGACTGTGATCGCGATGTTCTGTACACGAGACTTAACGACAGAGTATCAGTCATGAGTGACAAGGGAATCTTATTAGAAGCTGAGGTTTTTTGGAAATCTGTCATTGCCAACCATATTATTCAAGACCCAAAAATACTTCCTACAACTGGAATATTCGGTGCGATTGGGTTCAAAGAATTACATCCGTACTTAGTGGGAAAAGATGATGCTGAAAACTGTCTTGAAACCCTGAAATCTAACACTCGGAGGTATGCAAAACAACAATCTCAGTGGATAAAAAATCGATTCTCTACACGAAACATTCAAATATTCAAACTTGACACCACTAAAACGTCAGAGTGGATGACTAAATGCGGTGATCAATCGACAACCATTCTCCAACAGTATTTTAATCCTTCTCGCAAAGCACCTCTAACAGAAGTATTTTCACACCTTCACCAATCTTCTTCCTTAGACCCAAAAAATGCTGTTGGAACTGCGAAGCTTTTCACTTGTGACATCTGCCACAAAACTCTTGCCGGTGAAGATCAGTACAAAATCCACATCACTTCGCGAAAACACCGTTCGGCAGCAAAAAGGAAAGAACGCGAACCCATGATCGAAAAATATAAAAAGCTCAAGGAAGAGAACGAAAAAGACAAGTTAGCGAGCGAACAAAAATTAATCAAAAGCAAAACTTGATGGTCCGAGGGAATTTATTTTTTAAAAAAAAATAACCGTCTCCCGGAATCGAACTTGGAAAAGAGAGGGGTTTGTAGTCGTGCCAGGCAATTGAGTCTTGAATGGAGATTGGTAATGACTACTCGGCCCTTTCGGGTATGACCTCTCTAAACACAATTTTTTTTTTTTTTTTTTTTAGTTATTGAGAGGCACATCATTTCTTTTTGCAACAGACGCAAAAAAAAAAAAAATGAGAACCGCACTATTACAGACACGGCACCTGTATCTCTTCTTTACCTAATTCTCTTATGTCATAGGGTCTAAAACGATGAGTTTTACGCGACCGACTGGGCGTTTCATCCCATCCCCAAGCGACTTTGAAGACCACATGGGATATATTGAACCATGCAGGGTTGACTATGTGAGTGGTTTACCCATGCTCGAACTGGCAATGATTGATTGCAAATCCGTAATAAAAAATTTAATATCCCTAATGAAACTTGATGACGAATGCCATGTAAATAAGGAATGTGGTAGGATTCCTGATCTGTGGCAGGCTGTCAAAGACAAATCACCCATCTATATGTCAGCCGTGGTACTCGGTATCGAAAAAATGCAAATCGCGTTCAATTCTAATAAGATTCCATCGGCTGTGTTGTCGTTTGATTCGTTGCCTTCAGCTAACAATTATTTAAAATTCATAAACGATGGTCTTCGAGATAAGGAAATGTTATCAGGAAAAATAGTTTACATAGCGGAATCGAACTTGGAGTGTCTTTTTAACATTGAGCGGACAGTGGAAAAGTTACGCAATCTGACCTCAAACATTAACATAACAATATCAACCGATCCCAACAATGCGTATGACTGTGAGATTCGAGAATTCAGTCCAGAGCTTCTTGACATTCTCATAGGCAGCAGCGACAAGCCAATTATTGATCAAGTTCGATCCCTGCCTGTGAATGAAATTTATGCTTATAGATGTCTCCCGGGAGATGGTTTTTCTGATAATAAAACATACCACTGGAAAGGAACTCCGCACTCTTATAATGTAGTGAAAGAGAATAAGGCTGGTCTTCCGATGGTTGCGACGTCTGATTTTGATTTTGGGAAAGTTGTTGTGACTGATGCTTTTATCATTCATTCAGTTCAGTGTAATGAGGTATTGGATCCGGTTGATTTTATAAGTGAAACAGAGGTTCAGAGTAACCCAACACAGTGTCATATATATAGTCAACTTGTGCTTCAATGGGTTGATGCTTCTCCGAATGATAATTTAAGTAGGAAGAGGAAGAATAATGAAATAGAAAAGGAGGTTTTGAGATCAGGTGTTCTGTCACAATTACAGTGGCTGAGGGCTGTTCAAAGTAACATAAGAGAAAGAGAAATACCAAGGGCTGTTGTAGTTCCATTGTATGGTAGTTGGTATGAACATGGAAACGTACATGCGATTGAAATCGATGAGTTCCCAGAAATCGATTTAAGCACAACTTACAAGCGTTGGTATATTACTGTTCGTGACATCTTAATTAATTATCACCGGTCATCTCCCGGTGAGATGTTAACAGCGACTCTTGCTCGACGAATCGCTCCCGGAACCGACGACAACATCATAAAAATCCATGAATTTTTATCTAAGTGGGGTCTACTGAATTATAAAATACACTCAAAGGGATATTCCAGTGAAATATCTCCGTCAGGTTTTGACAGAGCAGTCAGGAAATTAGGTCGGCAAAACTCTTCTTCTGGATCTGCGTGGGCTGTTGAAGAGAAGCAGTCGCTTCTAGAAACTGCTTTGGACTGCTCATCGGCGTCTGAACTTCGTTCAAAAGTAAAATCTGATGTATACAATCAAGACTTAGCACGTACATCTTCAGAGTGTTTGGCAAAGTATGCGAGTATGGAAATTGAAAAATTTCCGATTAAGTCTGCGGGTTCGTTGAAGGGAACTCAGGCTCTTGAAATGCTCGTCGCCCGCGCTTCTCATTTTCTAAACAACGATTCTCTGGATGTTAAGATCACTGACTCGGTATTACAATCACTAGGAGAGACTACTTCTGAGGAAGAGACAACTACAACTGTGTCTAACTTAGCTGCAGCAACTCTTGGAATCTGTCAGGCTAAAGCACTTGTCTTAGCTGAAGAAGAACGTGCAAACTTAGAAGCACTTCTACTCAAGGCTCTTCACCTGCAGACTAAAAAATTACAGCTTCAAGTCTCTCTCTTGGAATCGTCAACTGATGAAAGTAGTAAACAACTGAAAGCAATGCCTCATAAATGGTTATCGATGTATCAGGAAAAGGTTACTCGTAAAGTTCAGTTAACAAACCTATTAGAAGAAGATTCGATATAGAAGGGAAAAAAAAAAAAAAAAAAAAAACATCTCTCAGCCATCTTAAGGAACAGGTACTAACCTGCAAACCCAGTGCGATTTATTTACTGTTGGTTACATTTCTTATTTTTGAACACTTTTTAGCAGCGAGTATAATATTGATATGCCACCTCAACATTTTGTTAATTGCTTACTGTTTGGATATGGAGGTATTTGTTTGTTGATAATGAAACAGGTTAGTAGAAGTCGGATAGTGTCAGTGATGGTTTGTCTTATCGCTGCGATTATTTCAGAAATGTTACAACGATTGATTTGGACGAGTGTTGGGATCAGTGATACAAATGGTTCCGTAGCCGTCTTAATTAGTAGGGCAAGTCTTCGATACTCAGATGTCTGTCTTATTTATCTCCTCTTAGTAGCCAAGCCATTCCAACAAGAACCCAACAAGATAACTTTAATTTCATTAGTGTGGTCGTTATCGTCATCCTTCACTCTCTACTTTACTGATATTCAAGAGGCTTTTTCTACACCACATTGTATTGTTCCGATGCTCGCTGCTGTAAGTGCGAATTTGAATGTGTTGGTTGAATTTTCTTTTACGGTTTCGGTGTATTGCTGTGCCTCATCAACCTGTTCTATTTTGATTAAGATAATATCGTTGACACTAATAATTCTCAGGTGTATACTACCAGAGTGTCAAAAGGTTTTAAAGCTGACGGAGTACGATCCTTATCGGGTATGTATTAAGTGTTGTATTTACCTTCTCCTGTATAGGTCACATCTCATCAACATACCAACAGGTTGTTGCTTTTAACGCGTTGACATCATTGTTGATGGGTACAGTCGGTTATTATTTATTTAGGCAACTCAAGATACGTAAGAAGGACTAAACCTAACTCATGTGGACGGCTAACATAGCTGGCTAAGCTTCGTCTCGGTGCGGAGCCGCTGAAGAACCTCAGCGAACTTTTAGGGCAGCCAGCGTGACACGTTAATACAATTATACTTAACGTTGGTTAATTCTATTATTTTCGATACTAAAACAGGTGTTACGGATTGCCTGGTTGAAAAAACAACTCGAATCTTAAAACTGACTTGGCGAAGATAAGAATTACCTCACTTTTATCTAACAGTTGAGGAAGGGAGTTTTTTTTTTATTATCTTTTTTTTCTTTTTTTTAAAAAGATGACGAGAAACCCACTTCTTCTGTCTCTTCGCAGTCCAGCAGACACGATAACAACTTTATCATCGACTGTGAATACAGCCAGGGATATTCCTAGCAGGTTACCTCCGTTGGGAAGGCATGCTAAGTTTAAAGTTATACCACCTTCAGAGGCTGTAGTTGGTAGTGGAGGGAGGCTATTCAAACCTTGTATGATCCTGAGCAACTCTAGACCTGAATCAAGAGAAAAGAACTCACTTCACTGTCCATCAGAAGGAGACGGAGCAAAAAGTGAATGGGTTGATCTCCAGCTTCAATCGTTTGAAAAGTTAGTGGCAGAGAATCGAACTTGCCGGTCTGTAAGACATCCTCCGAGAGTTGCGACTGTTCTGTTTCGGTTAATGCTTCTTCGAAGGTGTCCCATGGTTAGATCGTTGTCGAACAAAACGACTGATGAGATAAAATCCACCATATCAAAATGGTCTGGAGAAGAAGGCCGTCTGTCAAAATATAATTTTCACAATTGTCTTCGTCAGATCACCAGAAGGAAATATAAAGAAGACTCAGCTGATAAATTATTCCATTTGTTTGACAGAGATAAGTCTGGAGATCTGTCCCTCAAAGAATTGACAGCAGGTATGTCTGTCATAAATCAAGATAGCTCTCCGGATCACGCGTTGCAGTATTTTTTCAGTTTGATGAGCGAAGGAGGAAAAGTTCCCAGATATATTTCAAAATTTGAACTTCAGGTACTGATTGCCACATACGACAGAGGAGTGTCTAGCAATTCTTCTTCAGAGTGCTCTTCTCGTCAACATCATCTCACGGTATCAGAATGTCTTCACAAAGTAGTTGAGGGACTAGCATATGATCTCCTTGGTCGAGTTCCTATATCTGACTTTATGGATGCTATAGATAGCAATCCTCTCCTTTCTTCTACGGTCTACGCCCCTAATGAACTTCTTTCAGCAAGCATGACTCGAAATCAACAGGTTTTCATCTGTGATACTTAATTATTATTATAAATTTTTTTTGGTTCGTTTATTTGTTTGGTTCCGTCAGATGCTTTACAGTTGACTGACTATTTTAGTTTTTTTTTTTTTTTTTTTTTGTGAATTGTTTTTTTTTTTTTAAAAAGTAATAATTTCATCAGATTATCAACCTCTTTACTAACAATGGGAAAGGTTCGTACAAAGACCGTTAAGAAGGCTGCTCGTCTCATCGTTGAGAAGTACTACACTAAGTTGACTCGTGACTTCCATACCAACAAGAAGGTTATCGTTGAAGTTAGTATGATCCCATCAAAGAGATTGAGGAACAAGATCAGTGGATTCACTACCCACTTGATGAAGAGAATCGCACGTGGACCAGTTCGTGGAATCTCTTTGAAGCTTCAGGAGGAAGAGCGTGAGAGAAGAATGGACTTCGTTCCTGAGGTATTAATTTAAATCCTCTTCCCCCTCCTCCTGTTTTTTTTTTTTTCATCCCTTAGCAGCATTATAATAACTCATAACAGGTCTCTGTTGTCGACCAGACCATCGCTGACGGTATCGAAGTCGATGATGTCGTCTTCCAGATGTTGAAGGACATGAACATGGGAGACCTCAACAACTTGAAGAAGGTCAGAGCCTAAAGCAACTAATAAAAAACAATGAGGAGGTTTATCAGTTTGTTCCCTGTTAGTTATTTTTAAAAAAAAATTTCCCTTTTTTTTTTTTTTTTTCTCTTATAAGTATTTTTTAATCATCTTTTTTCTTCTTAAAGGTTATCACTAACTGGCAGCAAACAATGCTGCAACGTATTGGAACAAGGTACGGATACAGTGCCAGGTTTTGCTCCAAGCTTGTAAAGAAGAAAGTACAGGGTATTGAAGAACCCATTATCAGTGAGAGGAATGAGTTATCGGAATCTGAAGCAAAGTCACTTGACAAAGAGAGAATGAGAATCTTAAGAAATGTTAGAAGGGAAGCAAAACGATTAGAACGAGGAACCATAATAGCATCAGTCGAGGAAATTAGAGATAGACGGGATGACGAAAGAGATGAAGAAGTACAAAAATTAAAAATATCTGAACACCTAACCAACCAAGACAAAGGTCTTATTCTCGCCGCAATAATCTACGTGAAAGGAATGTTTTTTCCTTTAATGCCGATATTAATGATGATATTGCTTCTTTATGTTTTTGTTTATGCCGTTTTTAAAGTTCCTGAATTCGGAGAAAGCTTGCCATTCATCCCGACAATGACGAGGTACATTTTATGGGAACAACCAGTTGAGCATTGCAAGTGGATCTATTTTCATTGTGGTAGACTTAACAGGTGTTTTAAGCGAACTTTTCTTCCACATCTCGATAACTACTAAGAGTCCCCCTGACAAGCTATAGCGATGTTGCTTTTTGATCCTTCGATGTCTGCTCTTCCTAACCTAGACAAGTAGAATTGTCTTGGTTGGGTTGGAAGACCACAACTCATCTGTAATCGTTCCAAAGAAGAAAAGAAAAGTAAAGGTTCAAAGACTCACGAACAGAGCGTGTTTATATTATGGAAAAAAAAAAAAAGTTTTCAGATGTAAACTTAACTTTAAAATCATCTCTCTCTTCACAGTTCTATAGCCTACCCTCTCCATAACATGCCAGTTGGTTTTGTAACTGATCCATCCAAAGCCAAGGAGATCGTTTGGAAAGTTTTACTCAGTGAAAATCGTCCATTTATAACAGAACACGTATCCGATCACCTGTCTGGGGTAGTTCGAAAAACAGTCGCTCAAATTGCACTTGATGAGTTAGTAGTGGAAAAGAAAGCCGAATCTAAAATGATTGGTGACATGAAGACCTATTATGGCATACAAAAACTAGATGATGACGAAGAAAACTTGGCACAGTTTGCAAGAAGAGAAGCATTTTTGAAAAGACTGGTTGCTGATAATAAGAAACCAATGAAGATTGTTTCTGCTGTCCCTCGAAAAGCATCCACAAAACCTAGACCTAAGGGTACAAGACGCAAGTGCAAACGTTCGGATGACGAGGACGACGATATTCGTAAGCGCAGTCAGTTGTTAGATCGTATATGTGGTACGTCAGCGTACCCGGATGATGATTTTATTTGCAGCGTTTCAGTTAGTTCGTCGTCTTCGTCGTAGATTTCGATTTTACACCACTTTTCAAATTCGCTCTATCTCATGTTCTAATTTCTGGAAATAATATTATTTCGTGAATGACGTTTGCGAAGTTAATTATCTCCAGCTCTTCTCACCCCTCTCACTCTACCCCCCCACCCCCGTAGCGTCAATCGTCCTTTATCTTACCTTCCGATTGCTACCAACAATATTTTTGTTTAGTTCTCTACCTTATGCTTAAGAAAACAAGCTTTAAAAAAAAAAAAAAAATAATAATAATAGAAAAATAAAAATAACAATGCCAACAACTTTCTACAATGATCGGTCCCTTATCGACCTTCTTCTTTTGGTATTTTAGGGCCACTAGCACAGTTTCTAGTTGCAGGAACATTCTTTCTTTGCAGCCTTGGCTTTTCTTGTACTTCTTATTTACCTCCCTTTATCTTCGGTTTGTGTTTCTTCCTTTTTTTTTCATGAAGCTATCTTATCTGGGTCGACCCCCAGAATCCGACTTCTTCAGTTCTTGCGAAAAATTAATTTTTGAAAAAAAAAAAAAAAAGGTGGGGAAAACAACAACAAAAAAAAAAAAAAAAAAAAACCACATGATTTTCTCCTTCCGAACGGTGGATTCTTCTTTTTTTTTTTTTTTTTTCCCTGACAAAGTAATATTTGTCTTTTTCCCAACATAATTAATGTACATGTTATATTAAGAATGGAAAAAAAAAAAAAAAAGAAGTCTAAGATGATAAAGATGTTGATCACGTAAAGTCCTTTTAAGTCTACTTCTAGAAAATGTAATCAGAAAAAGAGAAACAAACTGGACAGTGAAGCCACGCTGACAAGACGCCTCTTCAACACCAGGTTTTCACGACTTCGAAGATGTCAGACTTTGCCAATTAGTCAATCACGCTTTCTACATTCGTTGTAGAAGGGTGCTCCACTAATGTAATGATAAAAATAGTTTTTTAATAAAATAAACTGAAAAAAGTAACTACACTTTTGTCTATGGTACATATGGATTGCTTTCGAAACCTAAATAGTTACTTTAAAAAGGCTAAGTTAAGCATCACCACAGTTCACTATATCCTTAACGGATTGTTAATGTGATACAAAACAGTTGTTGTATTTTACAAATTTAAGCATTCAAACCCCACTTAATATTACCGATTTCGCATTGAAAAAAAAAAAAAAAAAAAAAAAAACAGAAGGCTCGTAGTAATCATTTATTTCTGAGAATAATTTTTTTTACAGAGACAATAACGACAAAATGTGATATGGAGAGAAGAAAATGCAACTGGAAACAAGCCATATAAAAAGTAAAAAAAAAGGGTGTTAACGTTAATCTGCTACAATTGTACAATTGTTTACATTATTTTTTTTTAGTAGATCTCCCAAAAAAAAAAAAAAAAAATAAATAAAAATGATTGATGATCTACAGGGATTGTTGTTGTGGGGATTGAAAGATCAACGTCGACTGCAGGGTTTGCAAACTTTAAAGCAAGTAATGAACTTAAAAACACCATCCAAAACAAAACAACAACAACCTAAAACAAATAAAATCACTGATGAAAATTCAATTTCACTATCAAAGAATGAAATATTCTTAAAACAACATGCGGAAAAGACAAAACAACGACGGGGATTGGAAATTTTATTTATCTCATCTGACAAGCTTCCCATCAACCAATTGCTTCAAGGAATTTATTATTTGAGAGAAGCTGATTGTTGGAAACCAGTAATCAAACACATATTGCCTCGTAATTTATTTTCAGAATCACAAAATAGAATAACATGCAATCGAGTTTTTGGTACAAAATTAACACTAAATCCGATAAAAAAAATACAATCTGACAATCGAAGTCAAGAAATGGCTTCTGTGAATCTTTTGTTGGATTATTATCAACCAGCACAACGGGGGATTAGAAGACGTATTAAAGTATCAAAACAAAACGACTGTTCGATTCATCAAAACCAACCTCCTCAAACGGATATTTCCAACATACTACTTCTAAGTTCCGATACAATCGGAAATCCTGGTAAGTGTTTATCTTATGATGCGTCAGAAGCAAAGTTACTGCACACGGTTGCGCATCTCACCGATACTCTCGGAAAACCTGTGCGACCAACCATAACAAAACCAACTGTTATTTCCAAGAAGAATCTGACTGCTGCTCAGACAATGAAATTGAGTTGCATTGAAAAGTCTTATTTATCAAATTCTGGTGTCGGTAAAGAGTTTCTAATTCAACGCTCAGGTGTCCTGAGAGGATACGTTGTATGTAAGTGGCGTTCAGTCTAGCTCAAAACAGTTTTAATTTTTTTTTTATTTTTTTTTTTTTTAAAAAGGTTTTCTCATTTTACCTTGTTCAATTAAATTTATTTTATTGCCTCGTAGCTCTAGGGAGTTAACCCGATGATTTTTGTAACGGATTTCCTTATCTATCATTCTATCCCACAAACGAATAACGTATGCTTCTTACACAGTGGCATAGTCTCTCTCTCTCTGGATTTTTATATTTTAACTACGTTGTTTTCGCTGTACCCTCATCGTATGTCATAAGTCGTGTCTGCTTTACAGTAACACGCATGTTATGTGTGGGTTTTAGTTTTTTTTTTTTTTTTTTTGTTAAATTCTTCAGAATAGTCTTCAACAATAATAAAGAACTACCACCTCGTATCAATATTATTAATCACAGGCTCACCAACAAAACAAACATGCAGTATATTCCTGTTTTAAAACACGAAGGTATCGAAGCCTTCCTCAGTACTGTGGGTGAAATAAATTTAGGGAACTTAGACGATAATGAAACGTTAGGAGAGAGAATGACTGCTGAGGAATTTGAAGAAGCAGGTGAAAGTTTAATAGCGGCCTGTCCTGGAGTATGGGGATGGGTTGGTGACTGTAAGGAAGTACTTTGTCAAAAACAAGCAAATTGTTATAAAAGATGCACTGAGGTTGCTGATGACTTTGAAAAAAAACTATCAGAGACTCCAACCACTGAGACTGCTCCAGAAGAAGCTGACGAAGGAGACTCTGAAGATGAATTTGACCAGCCAGGAAACGACGAAGATGACGACCCTCAAGCGGTAGTAAATATTGAATACCCAACGAGAGTCTATGATATTAATATATTTAGACATACAGGTCGTAGCGTACCAACTTGTTGTTTTGTTGGTACCGATACTAAAGAAAACAGAATCCTAACAACAGAAGAGATGTTTGAGGACGTGATGCCAAACTCTCGTCACATCATAACCGCACGAATCGCAAACGGAATGATGCACATTCACACTTGTCAACATGCAAAAGATATTGGAAAAAGAGCAAAGCAAATGCGTGATCCTCCAAAGCACCACCGACTGTCTACCTTCCTCTCTCTTGTTAAGGAACACCTTCCGACTATTGCTATTCAATGCTGCAGTGAGTAGTAATTATTTTAGTCTGTTTTGATTCGCTCTGTTATATCTTTTGGAGGGTGTGATTACCACCTGTCGCCTGAATTCCTATCGTGTGCCGTAGTGAGATTTTTTTTTATAAAAAAAAAAAAAAAAAAAGATTTATTTTATTTTATTATTATTTCAACTTACAGCAAGGGTGACATGAATATGATCTGTGTTTTTTAAAAAAAATATTTTGCCCACACAAAAACGTCTACGGCAATGCATCTCAATTGTTTTTAACAGGAAAGTTGACCAATGCTGTTGATACGGTCACAGCATGAATTTATATAGCATACCTGACTATGAAGATAAACATCGAAAGTTAGTAATAGTTGAGAGAGATAGAGACATGTTAACACTGGTAGAGGGATGGAGGAGATTAAGGGTCTGTATTGCGGAAACAAAAAAAAGAGGACTTTCTTATATTTTTAGGGGAAGGTCACACGATGTGGTGGCGTCAGAAATTCTTACTTCGGAGACACGCTGGAGAGAATTCTTTTTGAAAGCAGCTATGCTTCTGTTGGAAGCCTTGTCTGTTCAGAAGGTCATCTCAAGAAAACAATTGAAAAAAAGGAAATTTTTTATGTTGTCTTTCCATGAAAATTTAACCGTCAAAAAGACGCCAAGAGTTCGAATTCCGGTAGTGTTTTGTGACAACGGACGTGAGTTTCCTTCTGTTGTTAATAAATCACTATTACGCAACAATCAATTAGTTCGTTGTGTTCTTTCAGAGACTGACATGAGATCCGTGTGTGGTTCTCGTGAGGTAGCAGAACGTCTACTACTTCAGCAGCTTATTAAAATGTCATTAGTATATGAAAGGATAAAGAGACGGCATCCAGTAGTCAGAGAAAGTCTCTTCGAAAAAATAAAATTCGCAATCTCTCGCTCTCAAGTGGAATACTCTCGGTTGGCTGATTCAGGTTATTTTCGTCCAAAACTATTCTCCGTCGTGTCGAACAGTCGTAGAGTAGCTGATCAACGTCGACCAAACACAGCACCATCTCTGTTGCTGTCACAGAGTGACTGCATCTTACTTGCGAGTTTCCATGAAAAAGTCGGGTCTCCTTTTTTTGGTTCTATTTCGTCAAATGACTGGAAAATTCATTAGCGACCCACAACTCTGGGTGACCGATCGTACACATTGACATGTTGTGCGTTTTCTTACTAATTATGTAGTCTAAAATGAAATAATTAATCTTATTTATTTCCTCTACAGATTGGCGAGTATGCAGTTCGGGTCTAGTGATCATCCAGAGAGGGACAAGCGACATCCAGTAATCAGATGCTTACTGTCGTTGAGATTCGTGTTGTCTATGTTGATGTTGTTCTTGTACTCTTCTGGTGTTATAACGTGGAAGGTTTCTCAGGATGCTGCTGCTGATGCAGTTAGTGATTTATCAGACAAACTGATGGATGAAATACGAAGTCACATCACAACAGCTTTATCAGATCAACTAAACGTTGCGGAGACGATAACCAGTATGAACGCTGGTTTGTTCGCTGATGGAACGTTTTCAGAAACCGGAATTGATTTTTTTATGACGTCTTTCAAAACACAACTACAGAGCTACCACGACTACGTCACAACTGTTTCAATGACAACACGTATCGGTCATCTTCATGGTGTTTACACAGACTCTGGTGGTACTTATACTGGATACTGGTCAAGCAACACATCATCTGAGGGAAAAGTTCAACTATTCGACTACAACACAACAAGTCCACTACCACATGAATTACTAAACGACTCTGCGAGATTCCTTTACGTAGAACCTGACTACAATAGCTCTCTTCAAGAATGGTATACCGTGACTAACCCATCTGTACCAGGTAATAAGTCGTGGACCTCTATTTATACAATGGGATCAAAAACTCCAGTCACCATGTTGTCAGAATCGACAGTAGCGTATACTCCAACAGGGTTAATGGGAGTCACAACCATTGATATGGCTTTAGGATTTGCTGGTGAGTTTCTTCAGAATGTTGAACTTCCAGAAGGGTATAAAGCTTTCGTTGTTGACGTTAAGGATATAACAAAGTTCGGAGGAGTACAAGCAATAATAGGAACATCTGACGATACTTCTCTTCTTCATTGTGAAAGAAATGAAACAAAACAAGCAATGGACGGCACTGTCGATTGCTCCAGCGGAGGTGAAATTAAATTCGTTCCTGTGAACGACAGCAAAGTTGAGTACATCGAAACTGTACACGAATACGTTGTGAAGAATTTTCATTCGTGGGATGCTGTTACAGGACACTCAAACAAACTAAGTGTCGGAGGAGCATCTAACTTCATATCAGTAAGCATTCTGACTAGAGCTAACCTCAGATGGTGTGTTGTGATTCTACTACCAGAAAGTATCTATTTAGACAACATCGCTGAGACTGGAAAATGGCTTCTCATAATGTTCGTATCTGTGATGGTAGTGAAGGCAATCTTATCTGGTTTCGTTATTTACTTTTTTGTCGCTCCTATTCAGAAGCTTTCCAGTGAACTCGAGTTGCTTTCGGAGTTCAAAATGGATGAAGCGACTGTCCGCCTATCCGCATGGACTGAAATAAGAGGTCTGCAGCTTACGTTCTTAAGCTTGATGAGACAAATGAAAATAGTAAAATCATTCTTACCACAAGCATTGTTTATAAAAGAAATTGAAAGTGAGACTGATGATGTCAGTAAGAGTTTTTATGCTAGTGAAGTCACAGACACTTCATTGGAAAGAAAGAAACATCAACACAGACCTGGACTTTCTATTCGATCATTTGAATTTCGAAGACAAGTCACAGTCATGAGTATTAGAGTTGAGTACAATCAGTCGATTGATGCTGTTGCAATGCACCTTCTTCACTGTCAGGTATTAGAATTAGTATCAATAAGTGCACAGTCTAACAAAGGAGTACTTGACCAGCTGAGTGGTAGTATTTTACATGTTCTGTGGGGAAGGGATGGAATGATTAATTTCAGTGGGATTCCAGAAACTATCCTGGCAATTCATTCAACAACAATGCCAGCTATTCTATACTCCGGTGCAACTGTCGGTGTTGGATTCACTGGTAGTGCTGGAGGTGATACTACAAGAACGGTGTCAACACTTACAAAATGCAGAGAAATAGCTGACAATCTCTCTCTTCTAGCAAGTGAACAACAAACATCACGATTTCTAACTACCAGACTTATAAGGGAAGAAACAGAACTACAATATAAGTGGGACATCTTTTTTGTCTGTCACTTCCGTGGTACCAAACCAGCCTGTATTTTTAAACTTCGTCAAAGACGACCAACAAACAAAGGGGAATGGCTTTATACTTTAGTAGGTGACGAGGATAAACCGGGAGTCGCTCTTGATCGTTTCGGGATAGCCATATCTAAATGTGAATGGGAAGCAGCGACTCTGTTACTGAGAGATATCTCTGAAAGGGAAATCGGTAAAGAGAGAGTTCAGATTCTATCTACCTTAGTAGATATGCTTGACAAACGGTCCATTCCATCACTTCACTTCGGATATCGAAGTAAGTCTAGTGACGATTGCTCAAACGACACAAAAGAAGAAGAAATCGTCAGATCAGAAGAAGTCAGCAGCAGAAGGAGCAAAGCTAGAACAGATGACGGCATCTGAGAAGATGTTTAGTGTCGTTCGTTGTTTGTTATATTTGTATTCTCAAATCATGTTTGGTTGACAAGTCTGAAGTAGGTTTCTATTTCCATGGTTTCTTATCTCTTGAGACGTTATATTGTATTGTAGGGATGTGAGTCGATTCATTGTTAACAAACTTGTTGAGTTAAAAACAACATAAATTTAATAATGTTACTCCGACCTGTTCTATCGTTTTGTATCTTCCAATTATTTATAAGAGTCTTGTTTCGTTGATTGTTGTGGTACTCTGGTGGTACCCTTTTCTGTGGTTATCATTCTTCCTTTAGTTTGTTTTCGCATTTTCCCTGCAAGCATTTTCCTCCTTTTCCCATTTTCTTTTTTTTCATTCTTTTCTTCAAGTGACCAGCAACGGTATTTTTAGAAAGTTGGCACTGATTTTTTTTATTCCTAACAAATGTCAACTGACGTTGGCTGATCTTTTTTGTTTGTTTGTTTGTTTGTTCGATATTATTGTTGATTGTAAGCAGCCGACAGGCATATATAATTATTATCATTTACACATAAATGTGGTTGTCGGTTGTGAAAGGGTGGGATGAGGAATATACACCAATTTGGTCATTGAATAGTTTTGTTTTACTTTATTTTTTTACCAATTCAAGACAAAGTACACAAAAAAAAAAAAAAGGATTATCCCGTCTTAGGTTTTTTTTGCCCGTGATTCTTTTTTTAAATAAAAGTAGGTTAAAAACTCAAGGCTATAGAAAAAGCTCTATATAAAAAAAAAAAAAAAAAAAAACAACGCACGCATAAACTAAATCAACTTACTACGTATGGGTAGCACTTGCACAACCGTTTGTAGTAGTATTTCCACAGCAGTTTGTTGGCAATAGTTGTGCCTTATGTTTGTAAGCTGAAGGTGTGTGTGGGTTGTCAAATGTATTGCTGTGCTGATGTACCAGCAAAATTGATTTTTCTGTCTCTTTTGGATCGTTTTTTTCGGAATAAAACCTTAGCTGTAGATCTTTTCTACCTCCTTGATTGTTATACCTCGGTATCTCTGTACTGGAGTGGAGCAGTGTATACTACTATTGTGTCTATTGACTACACATCTATTGTTGCTTTCCTAATTATTTATGCAACCCGCGTTTGAAGTTACACACTTTGCCTAGGTCTGGGCAGGAACGGGAGGCTGTGTGCTATCCGCCGTTGAAGTGGACAAGTTTAATGCACTTCCCAAGGGACATCATTGTGTGAATTATGAGATGTTGTGCTCACCCCTTTTATATTAGAGCGGCATGACTGAAGACATATTGAAAGATCTTTCTTTCCCTCTTTTACCAATCTCGTCTCTCCCCCTGGGGAGTTTAATTGTAGTGACTAGCCATGAAGGGCATTTTGATTTACACTTGTGACAGCGGAGGGAGTGCGGCGAAGGGAAATGGCACTTTGCCACTTCGGCTGTTGACCGTATATGCGGGTTATCACGTTTCCTTTTTGTTTTGAACGTTTAAACATGTCATATTGTTTCGCAATCTTGAACTAGTGTATTTGGTTGGTGGCAAAATCCGCTGCCCTCCGATGTTCTTTGGCTACAGTTAAGTTTTCAAGACGTTCTAAGTTATCAATTTAAATACTCATGAGTTTTATAAGAAAAAACTGTTAACGTACTTCTGCCGTTGTGCATGCCGCTGACGGTCTAAATTGTCGGAGAGATTGTTGTTTCTTTTAAGCCTTGATAATCCAGTTTTCAATTACATCAACTAACCCCTTTTCTTAGTAGTAGTGAGAAGAGTTCTTAGCCATTTACCCGATGCGAATTTCTTTGTTTTTCCCCCATTTCACCCTCTTGATTTTTTTCAGTTTTATTGTATTTTTAAGGATGAAAACACTAACTTCAACCAGCACAACACAAATACTGGACATGGAGGAGAATCCTACAAATTGATTGGTTGTTTCAGTTGCAGCTTTTTATAATTACATCCACCACAGAGTAAGTACACATGGACTGCATAACTGAATATGCTATGCAAGAAGTTGCTTTGGAGGGCTCCGTCGGTATCACTCAGTCAAAGTTGTGGGAGATATTAATAAAACGAACTGGATCACCTGTGGATGAATTAATTAGAAAAGCAGTATGGGCAAGGCTTTGTGCTAAGTCAGAGATTTCTGTGTTTATGTTATCGAAATTAGAGGGAGGTAATGAAGAATGGTTTGCAATTTTTTTTTCCCCTTTAATCAGTTTGTATTCATTGGATTTATCACAAAAACAAAACAAAAAAAAAACAGGAAGCAGATTCAAGATCCTGTGACCCTCCCATGGGACCGCGTATGCAGCACAAGCGTCGTTGTAAAAGCCTCCATAAGATCGAGAGTCTTAGTGCTGGGGTTGGAGAATTCGTCAACATCTCAGTCGAGTCAGGCAACAATAGAGAATCGGAAATTGGCTTTTAAGTTCCTCGGAACTATTGGTCAGTCGAGAACCACAGGAGTACGACAGCCATACCTTGGTGAGATGTTTGGAACAAACGCCATGGAAACATCGAAAATAGTTGAGTACTCTGAGAGAAGAGGTCTCGTCTCAAAGATTTGGGCATCTGGAGGACAGGTCCACGGCAATTGCAGACAAGTCTTTCTCAGCAGGCTGGCAAGCAGGTATGCTTCATTCGTTATTCTTTTACAATCAAACGGAAAAACAAACAAAACAAACAACCCCCTCAGACAATCATGGCCGTTATACTACTCAAGCCTCTCCGGCAAAGGGGAAGCAGAAAAGTCTTCAGATTTAATGCTTGATGTTCAGTCTCATGGAACTACTTATTTAGAATCATATTTCAAAGCTGGTAGGCGAGTGACTATCGCACATTTGTGGAAATGTTTCTTGAAAAGCAAAACCCGAAGCAAAGATCCAGGTGCTATAAGTAGTGCGAAAACAATGTTTCTCGAAACAGTTGATTCTTTACTGAGAGTTCATACAGACTGGTCTCTTGAGAAGTGTAGGTCAGCAAGTGATGTTAAATTTGTTGTTTGGTTGACTCCCGACAGTCAAATTATTAATAAAGCTGACCTCGTAGACAAAGCTCATCAGTTGGAACCGCCGGACGAAACAGTTTACGGACCAACGTTTCGTTGGCATTCTGTTAGTCTGGAACCTAACACTCTAACTATGTTAAAGGAAATAGTTTCAAGATGTCCAATCGGATTTCCTAGGCATGCGACATCTTGTCTTGAGAGTAAGATTAGTGAAGATACCTGTGCAATTGTCGGACCAAAAGGTGCAATTCCCAGCGTTAAACAATCTGGATGCAGTATTGGTAAACAACAACATAAAATATTTAACGTTAGAGAAGAGTTAGGGAGAGAACTTCACCAGGGTGGTGGGTATTCTGCTGCCAAAGATATTCTTTTTTACCCATCAAAGAGAAATAAATTTTTGGAAAAAGTAAAACCCGCAACAGACGAGGAACTTGTGCAATCAGACATGAATGAATTTGTTATTATATCAAAAATAAGAAGCAAACCATATGACTCTCGCAGAGAAGATCGAGGCTACTACCTTCAAGGTTACCAGTCGTGGAATCCAAGAGTTGGAAAATCACAAAAAGTACCTCAGCAGTGGCTTCCACGTGTTGAAGAAAAACGACTTCGGGAAGAACCCAACGACTCTGTTGAGGCACAACAAAAACGAACCAAATATTGGGGTGCTCTTCATCTAAAAGATACCAAATTACCAAAACCTGAGCAAAAACCAGAATTAATAACAAAACAAACAACCATCAACACTCCCTTATCCCAAACAAATGACGTCGCTGACAAGGGAAATGGAAATATGTCCCGAGCATACCTTCAGGGAGAGGTACTTTCTTATATTCAAATGAAGACGGTTGCTAGTTCTTTAGAACTTAGAAAGATTGTGCGTGAGAACCGTTTGCTTGGTAAAATGATGATTGATTTAGTAACGAGTGGAAAGTTAGAGTCTCACATCCAGACTATGCAGCACTATTCTGGTTTATTAAAATATACTTTATACTCCGTTCCGAATGCCGACTTGGAAGACGCTGTTGTTCAAAAAGAAATTCAAAGCATTGAAGATACCTGGGCAGCAACTCCAGCCCAAAGAGAGAAGCGAGAACAAGTTCCTCATCTGCTTGATGAAATTGAAAAGCTTAAGGCTCCAGGTATGTTGTTTTTATATATTTTTTTATCAGCATCGATTTTTTTAAAAAAAAAAAAAAAAAATACAACCTAACTTATTACTAGGTATGGATCAATGCCCTGAGAGATTCCAAGACAGCGAGAAGTTATTCTGGTTAAGTAAACTGCCATCTCAAATTGCGACTTTGGGTGAACTGCCTCAGGATCCAATTGAACGTAAATTATGGGTATTGGCTAGAGCTGAATACAAGTCGTACTGGGCGATTAGAAATGGAAAAGCAACTGGCCAGATGTACAGAGCGAAGTTATTACACACGTACATTTGGAACTTACCACAACCAAAAGCAAAATGGACACTCAAGGAACTCGTTAAGGGTATGTATTGGTGGTGTTATTTTATTTTATCAAAACAACAACACAACACACACAACACAATAGGAATGCCGTTGGAATGTTTTGCTGAGATTGTTGGATTAGAAGTAAATCCGTCAGACTTTTTAGGAAGGCCAGTCACAGAACAAGATTGGAGCACTCCAATTATTTTAATGTACAGAAGACTTCATGACTACATTATGAGATTTTTTGATAAACCAAAAACATGTGTTTCGTTTTTAAATTTGATTGAGATTATTGCACACTTGGGATTAATAAAAAGGGTTGGTGAAACTCTAAAGGTTGGTTGTCATCGAGGAGTGTACCTATCAGCTGCTTTTCAAGTTGCTGAAGAGACAAGTTTTCGTGGAGTCGTAAGTCCTCAATTGCAACAGTTAGCTGGAACCCCTTCAGACTTCTTCTTAGAACCATCCTTAGCAGGTGGGACAACAGATCAGACTCGTCAAACACTTATTAGGTATTATTGGGATTGCTTAAAGAAATGTTGTTGTTATAAAGATGCGAAACCGTCTGTTGATTTTTCTATCTTAGCAAGACTTATCAGTGATACTATTCTTGGTTCTGCCAGACTTTGGGATGGTATAGTCGAAATACCAAATTGGATTAAAACGAAAATTGAAACTTTCAAACACTACTATCCACTCGCTGCAGACAAGACTGAATACTGTCCTGCTGATGTTTCTGTTTATGTGAATGCTTCTCAGGCACGTGTGAATTATAAATCAGCTGTTGGTCACATTGTAAAGGTCAGACAAGTTACCGTACCGACTGTTAGAAGTGGATTTGATCAATTTATAAAAACAAGAGCACCACGTAAACCTACGAAGAAAGCAAGCAAGAAACAAGAAAAGAAAAAAGACAAGAAACGATCGGTTCGAAAAAGGAAGAAGATCTCTGACGAAGTTGAAGAACTCGCGAGGAAGAAAATTGCCGGATGGACTTCTGCTGAACAACAAGTCCAATGGATGTATACAATATTTCACGTAGGACTTGGGAATGTGAATACAAAATATCGTAATTTCGATGTCATCAAAGTACTAAAAGACAATAAGAGATTGGGAACTGTCTGCCACCTCCTCGGGGAAACTGAATCATCATTCACCAGGAGATGGTGTCGACTACTGGAAAAACCCTACATCTCACATCTACTACAACGAGCCACCATGGCAAGGGAATATAACTTCCAATCTGGTCACCATTTGAGTAGAGGACTTCGGGAGTTCATTTCTGAAGTATATCTTCCTGTGTTTCACAGAGGATACCTCACCCTTCCTACTAAGATGTCAGATTTCAAGACGAGGTATTCAATCATATCTCATAAAGACGTTCCAAATAATGATTATAAAAAACTCCGCGATGATCAACGAGAAATGCATCCAGTCGAACTTGCAGCAATGGAAGCTGTTAAAGTTGTTAACCTTTGTCCAGATATCGAATACGATGTTGATACTGCCAAAGCAATTCTACTACCATATGACGGAAATGTATTAAAAAAAGTTTTAATGCACATGCAAGGAAGGTCAAGAGGAGAAGGACGTAACCTTCTAAAACAGGTTCGAAATGAAGTTGGAAATGAGAAAAGAAGATTTCAATTCACAGCATCGGCTGAAGAATGTTTATTTCCAAGAAAGAAAGGACTTCATCACTACCAAGAGATTTGGGCAATGCAACAATACATTGGAACTAACAAAGTGTTTTATCCACATGAAGTGCTAGAGGGAGGTCACATGGCTCATATCGCTGAACAATATTCGAGTAATAAACTAAGCCTTCATCCGGAGGGTATTTGGAGATTACCAAAACGAATGGTTTCTGGATCAAAACAAAGACTCACATTAGGATCATTCGTATCGGGATTAACGGGTTCTAAGAGAGGGCGTAAACAAGTATGCTATTAACATTTTCTCTTAAATGACTAACACTTATATAAAATTACCAACTCACACAACACACACACAGGACGTCTTCTATCTCCAAGATGGGATCAGATGTACTAAAATCGATTCTCAAGATCCTTTTGAAGACGATCGCTATGAAAACACATCAAAAATACCTGTCTCGGGTCTATTCTTAGATCTCTGTAAAACATACAACACCTGTTCCAAAGCCAACGAAAATATTGAACAACAAGACAAAGAAATCACACGAGATCAGATAAAGACTCATGGATGCCTTAAAGATGACTTAACTGGAGGATTAGGTTACTTTAACAAAGACAGACATGAGTCTTTATTGACAGAGGCGACTGACAGAAATATTGACTTACTCGAAATTTTACAAATGGAAGATTTGGATGGTTCTGACGAAGAGGAATTGATCAGCGATGTTAACAACTCCTGTCCAAGTATTCGAACATACACTCCAATAGAGCCATTTCATTTATTTATAAAAGAGCTTATGATGTCAGACATCGTTGAGTCATTGGCAGAGCATCTTGAAAACCCACCAGCTTTGTTAAAATATCTAATTTCAACACGTGAAGTTCTTTGTATTTATTATCCATTCTTAGAACAATTGCTTTCTACTGAAGAGCTTGCTTCTAACAAAGTTGATTACTTCTTTCTTACTGCTGCTAATTATATCAGCAGACTTCTACAACAGCAATCTCCTCAGTTCACGGGGTTCAAAGCATCCGACATTATTGCTTGGGTTCGCAGGGCTTACACGGAGTGGTATAAGTTGCCTTCGGGTGTGTATTTTTAACAAAAAAAAAAAAAAATTGTCAACAAAAAAAAAATTAACAAAAAAAAAAACAGACAAAGAGCAAATGCTGATCACTGCAGCGGGTGTATTAACCACACCTCTGCTGTCGATGTTGGGAAGCGTTGGTGTAATCACTATGATTCCGGGTCCTATGTTCGCTGTTTATATGCCAAAGTCAGTTGGAACATGTTGCTTTTTCCCTATAACTGCTGTAACGCAAAATATGGATTTACGTCACCAGAGAGATGCCGCGCAATCTGCTACTATAGCTGGCATTTCTGTAGTCAGTGTTTTGATACCACTTGTGGTTGCTCAGGTAAGTGTTATTGAAAGTTTTATTTATTTATTTATTTATTTTTTTTTGATGAAAAAAATATGAAAAAAAAAAATAATGAAAACAGGTTTACCAAAGTGAACTTATTCAAGCCGCATACGCTGCAGTGATCGCAATCACACACATCAGTTCTCACTTAGATGGAATTAAGATCCCAGATATCGTAACTTTAAAATATCCAATTCAAAAAGATAATAAAATATTCTCAAAAGCGATCAACTCCGCTTCTTGGAGACTGAATTCAGTTCGTAAGAAGGGTGACTACCGAACTGACTATGATCTTGGAGAGGCATCAAAAGGCAGTCACACAGCAACAACAGTATCGCGTCTTATGTCTATATTCTTAGACAGCAATGGTGATATTTCACAAGAGAGATTAAATTGGTGTATTGTCAGTATATTTGACTTTACTCACGACAAGCCTGGATGTACTCTTGCGATGGTTTCGTTAACAATGCCGCTATTCTCGATTCATTCTCTTAAAGAAATCCTTGATTTGATGGTTGGGTTGGAGATTCTTGCCACAGGAATCTGTTCTGTCACTCAAGAGGAATCACCTGTTAGTTTGTTCTCATGTAGAAAGGTTTGTTAATTTTTTTTTTTTTTTTTTTTTTTTTCAAAAAAAAAACAGTAATAAAAACAAACAAACTACCAAACAGAATGTTCCAAAAACCCTTTGCTACTATCCAGTCATAGGAGCTGCTGAGAGAGTTCCTCACATTGCGAAATTGATGTTCACTTTGAAGTAGTTTTTAACAAAGTATTTTTACTTTTGTTTGAGTTATTCGACTCACTTGCTTATTGGCGGCTTCCGTTTTGTTCCTTTTTTTGTTTTAACAGTTTTTATTATAAAAAAGTATTTTTGTATTTATTTTATATATATTTTTTTTTTTTTTCTTCTGAGAATGTGCTGCTACCTTCTTTGAAAAAAAAAAAAAAAAAAAAAAAAAACACACTACAAGAAATTATTTTTTCTTCAAA
This sequence comes from Flectonema sp. DT1601, assembly GCA_964019425.1. Taxonomy (NCBI): domain Eukaryota; phylum Euglenozoa; class Diplonemea; order Diplonemida; family Diplonemidae; genus Flectonema; species Flectonema sp. DT1601. The sequence goes on along the minus strand of OZ025832.1, from coordinate 97,465 downwards.
AAAAAGTTATTTTTTTGTTACTGTTTAACCTTTTGTCTTCAGTGTGGGTATCATCAAATAAACTAAACAATGACCACCACTATAAAAGCAAAATCAAAAGAAGCAGCCAGAGTTCGGTTCATTTCAGTATTGGTATCCGTGAGCGCGAGTCTGGTTGTTACAGCTGGAGCAGCAGCAAATAATAATTCAAAAAAACCAACACCCATAGTCCGACAACAAAAGAATACAACAGCAACTGAAAAAGAAAAATTAGAACAAGAACGGATATCTAAGAAACGATTAGCTGAAGCTGCTGATAAGAAAAAAGAATTAAAAAAAACAGATGTCAAATCGAATAATGAACCGACTGCTCATAAAATAGAGTGTGATTGGTTGGACAATACCGACACTGCATCAAAAGATGAGATAAACGGAAGACGATTTTCAGTTTTTCCAATATTTCGAACACCTGCTCCACCTGATCCAGACCACCTATCCAGCAATAGAGAAATCTTATCATCATACCCTGATACCAATGAGGAATATAACGCTGCGGCATTCGAGTCTCATTTTGATCTAACGAAGTATACGAATGATGTCATTCTTCATAATGTTACTTATCACTGCAATAAGCTACGTTCTATTCCTGCTACTGAGAGACGAACTCGAAAAATTGGATTGGAAACTGCAGTGAAATACATTCTCTCGGTAGTTAAGGATCCTGATTGGAAGAAAGTGTACCTCGATATGATTGATGAAGCCGACACTACTGACGACCCTGATCATATTTAATTTAGTTATTCACTTGAATGGAAAACTACGTTCGTCATTTACAGAATGATAGCCTGTAAATTAACATTATTAGTCGCTGTATCGTGAGCTTTGATACTACTAATTGGAAGAGAGTGTACCTCGATATGATTGATGAAGCCGACACTCCTGATCATACTAGGTAGCCTAATTGAGTTATTCGCTTGATGAAATACTACGACCCGTAGGGTTAGGTAAGTTTCTCCAGAAACATTGATTGTAATGTGGAGTTATGTTCGTCATTTACGGAGTGATATCCTGTAATGTTAACATTATTAGTCGCTGTATCGTGTAGTTCTTTTTTACAGAGATTATATGTATAAACCTAATCACATAGTTTACCCCACCCTCCAGATAGGTTAAACGGGTTATGTGTACCCAGACTGTGATATTGATTATGATTATTAGTACATTACTACTTCCACTACTACTTGCATATTCTCTATCAGATCAAACCTGTGCAGACACCATGACTAAGGAAGTTGCAGTACGAAAAGCATTCTTTTGTTCGAGAGGGTCCAATCGGAACAGAGCAAGAGCAAGCATTCAAGAGATGAAACAAATGCAAATGGGAGGACAACGATCATATGGTTTAAACACGTTTAGAGATATGAGAGAAAAACGTCAATGGGGAAGTGTTCACTCTGGACACTATGATTGGTGGATGTTTCCAATTGATGATGGATCTCAGTCTGAATACAATGTCTATGCGGATGATGTAAAGGAACTACAAGCTGACAAAGACTACATAAAGAACTATAGAGAAGCTGTTGAGATTGTCTTTGCAGCTTGGGGATGGGACATCAACGCATCGAAGAAGATCGATCCTCCTGAACAAGGAATGGGCTGGACTAGTTGGGATGTCCGTCTCGCTAAGATCTGCAGATCACTGTGGCTATTCGAACAACAAGACTATCTTATTTCTGCACAGAAATTCGCTAGGAGTATCAAACCTAACGGTGGATTTAGTTACGGCAGAACAAGTCTTGATGAAATTCTGTACATGACTCTCCCTAGGTTGTAATGCATAAAAATCATTACTACTTTCCATTTGTATTTATTTCAGTCTTAGAAAGAGAATTGTGCAGCGTAACTAACCTTTTGTACCGGTTGCGCACGAACAAAATATTTTTTTGTTAGGTTTTCTTTAGTTGTAGTGTCTGCCGCAGGGGAAAAAAAAAAAAAAAAAAAACAGCAATGAGACTTCCGTCTTTATGTTATTTCTGTTTTTTTTATCAATTATTATTTTATTTAAATCTTTGTGGTTGTCAACTCTTCCGAGTTTTTACTGATATAATAATTTCAGTCATTTTTTTTGAGGAGTAAAAATGAATTGAACGAAAAAAAAAAAAAAAAAAAAAAAAAAAAGAATTGTACAGCGTATTTTATCTAAAACAGGCGATTCATTTTCAGCTTTGTCTAAATTTCGAAATCTACTTTTTTTTTTTTTTTTTTTTTCCCCTCTTCCTTTCTTCTAGGTACTGACGTGTAGCCGACAAGCGGATTTGTACACATCAGTTGTTTCCCCCTTGGTTGGGGGCTCTATTTTCAGTAGTCGATCACACGTCTTAAAATGAAGAAATAAAACGTTTTTTTTTTTTTTTTTTTGTTTCTCGCTCTATTATTATTGAAAAACCTTAAAGAAAAAAAAAAAAAAAAAATCATCCTCTCTCTGCAAGATGTTCACCATTGAGGTTCGACATTATATAAATATAAAAAATAAGTTTTTTTTTTTTTTTTTGTACCGACGTAGTCGGAGAAGTCTTCGTTCAACTAAATATAAAATTAACCTTATTTTCCTTTTTTTTCGATCAATTTTTCTGATTAAGCAGCATACATGCTGACTGGTCTCTTATTATTGTTGTATCATAGCAGGAGGAAGAATATTCTTTTTTTTTTTTTTTTTTTTTGTTTTCTTTTAAAAAAAATTCGGGGCGGGGGTTGGAAAGTAATTTTGAATTAACTACTGTTGTCCAGTTTATTTCTCAATTATTTGCAGTCGGGGTTATATACTTTTTGATCCTTTTGGAGTAGATCATCAACATTATAATTTTTTTTCTCAGCTTTTGTCTACTACCAACATGTCATCTCTTATCACAAAGTTAAGCAACTTGAGACAACGCGCTAGAGAATGCCGTGAAAAGAGAGCTGCTGCGCAAAAAGAGATGAAAAAAGATGACGTTGGATCTCCGAAAATAAGAACATCAGAAAGCAAGTCTTCAAAAAGAAGAGACAGAAGTAAAGAAAGTAGTGAGGGAAGAGTACTAAGACAGAAAGTGAAGGAATACGTTTCGAAGAATGGGAAGAGTGGGATCGATCTCAGCGACCCAAACGTTCCATTGGAAATCAGACTTTCATTGACTGATAACTTCAGTCCGTGTGATTATGAAATCCTTCTTCAATTAGACAATTCAATTGATCGAAGCGCATCCCAGTCTTCGATCGATAAACTCAAGAAGATTGATTTTCCAACAACCGAATCTCTCCCTTCTCTGAACTCTGAATGTTTAATATGCCTCTGTCAATACACATCTCCTGTTACTCTTTGTGAGCTTCCATGTGGTCATATGTTCCATCATTGCTGTGCAGAGAAATGGTTTTCGGAATACAACAGCTTCTGTCCTCTCTGTAAGTCTGCTATCTGAGGTTGATTTTGGTTCATTTAGGTTATTTACTCCCGTCGGTCTGGACAGTATTTTATACATTATTCTCAAAATAGCTATACAAAGCTGTTATCAGAGGAGTTCTGCGTACTATCATCATTTTTTTTTTTTTTTTTTTTTGGTACGTATTGAGCCCTTAGTTTGAGCAACATTTTTTTTGTGTTATAGCATATCATCTATTTGTGTTGTTCCTATTTTTTTTTCTTTTCAAAATTTACTTTTTTTTTTTTTTTTTAAAAAACGATATCTAAAAATGACTGATTACAATTAACTATAAATCAAAAGCAATTTTGAATTGGTTATTTATTATTATTTATTATTATTTTTTTTTTTTTGTGTTTTATTATATGTCACTCTAGCAACCCAAAAGGGACAATTCGTATAATTCTATACCTCTTGTCGTTTGTCTTTTTTATTTGGATTTTATACGGTTAGATTGTTAATTTCTACCACCCAGAGCTTGATAATACACAGTATCAGTTTACTCTTCTTTTTTCTTCTTAAGTTGCACTGTTTTAAAGCGAAACCTCTGATGGGGAAAAATTTTAAAAAAAAAAAAAAAATCGTCAACGACCTTAATGAGTTATGTGTCATATTTAAAAATTGCTGTATACAAATACGAATGAATTTTATTCATTTTTTTATTTTCATCTTTCACCAGATCATTTCTCTTTTATTTTCTTTAGTTGTTTTCAACCTGTTAGCCTTTAAGCAAGGCTGGGAGTCGATCACTTCCAGCTGAAGCTATAAAACTACAATCTTCGCGATTGGGTCCTTACTGATGCGGGCTACCCTAGTCATCAGTTCTGTATTTTGCTAGCAAACTAACAACGATTTCTTTCCCGCATCTTTTTTCATATACACTTCTTCCCTCCCTCTCTCTCTAATAATTTTTTTAATGGGGTATTTCGGTTGTTTTATGTGAAGATAAAAACAACAACACGAACCTGTATACCTGGGGTAGATCACAGCTCGTTGCGGAATACCTAACTGAAATTTTTGTATCAAGGTGTGGAAAAAACAAAAAACAAAAAAAAAAAAAAAAAACAAATTAGTGTTCCCACGATGAGTTTATGTTACGTACCAAGCCTATTCCCACATTAATTGTTGGCTTCTTAAGTATTTGTTATTACAGCATGTAGAGGTGAATAGCCCTTTTTTTTTTTTTTTTTTTTTTTAAATCAGCTGTGAATAGGCTAGCTCTTAATTCATGGTCTCTTATGTTTTCATTCAATAATTATTCTTGTACTTGTGTTTTATTTATTCTTACTACTTCTGTCTTGTTATATTATCAAAAGGAAGGGTTCTTTTTTTTTTTTTTTTTTTGGGAGGGGGAAACTTCTCGGAACGTCCAGAGTAACCTCTGAAAAGCTCCGTATTCCCCATTGTGAACTTGTCACTCTCTGTACTTCTGTACTTTATTGATTTCGCAACCAAATATTGGTAAGAATCAGTGGGTACGTTTCACAGGAAAAAGTAATTGTGAGAGACAACCTTAAGATCAAGAACTTCTCTCCGACAACAGTGGAATACCTCCTGAGAATTATTAACACTTCCTAGAAGACTTCAAAAGTACCGCACCAATGGAAACAGGGATTAATGAAGCCCATGTTCAAGGCTGGAAAAGGCAAGTTCGATTCCAGGTAGCGGATTTTTTAACCACAACTCACAAGACACTTTTTTTGCATAGAGTTGGCGGTTTCGGAAACTTTAGGGGAATAGGGGTTTTTCCTATTCTTTTTCTTTTTCTATCTTCCTTTGAGTCCCAGATGCTATATCTGGAGGCTTACCCATTTTATTTATTTATTTATTTATTTTTTTTTTGTATCGTTTTGCTTATACATTATTATTTATACTTCTATCAATTTTTAAATCACTTTTTTTTTTCCCCACCCGTTTTCTCCCCCTGATAGTAATCTGATCACATTGAGGTTACGGATTTTTTTTTTTTTTTAATCTAAAATACCCAGTGTCGAAACTAATAAAACAATTCTGTCTGATCATTACTGCCGTTAGAGATCTCTGAAGAGACATCCTATTCTCTTTGAGTGTCTATCTAACAGGTACTTAGTGGTCTGTTTAGACTCGTTAAGTAACAAGGTACTGTTCTGTTCGGAGTTATTTATTGAAGGTCAGAATCCTGAGATGATTAAGAAATCGTCGAATGTGCTCCGTGAGCTTTTTCGCAAAGATAGAATTAATCAAATCTTTCCCCCCGATTTTTTTTTTTTTTTGCAGAAAAAAAAAAAAAAAAAAAAAAAAATATTATGTCTTCTCACTTATGTTTTTTCGCCACCACGCCTTTTTTAAAATTTTTCTTTTTTTTTTTTTTTTGTACCGACATAGTATATAGTCGGAGAAAAAGAAACTATTCAGATTAAGTTGATATTTCATTTGTTTCTCTTTTTGGTGACAAAGTCGCCTGGCCCGGACAAAAAATGGAAACAAAAGCTCCATGCTATTGGTTAATTATTGTTCTTTATTTTTTTTGCTTTCTTTGCTCTGCAATTTTGCTGTTACGCTGATACTGTTTTTCCTTATTATTATTATTATTACATATTGTTTCTCTCGCCACTCTTTTGTCTGTTTTATTCGGAGAATGCAATTTCACTCTTCTGGGTTTGTATTTGCTCTCCCGCAATGAGTCTCCATTTCCATTAAAAATACTGTTTTTCGAGTGTTTTGATGCAAACTATCACATAGAAACAAAGCCAATGAGGAAAAGAGATGTATGTGGTCTACTCTCGATGTGTCATGGCTGGTGATGTTGAAACAAACCCTCGCAGGGGGGGGGGGGGGGGGGGGGTTTTATTTTTTGCTGTTTTATATAATTCTTTGTTTACTATACTTGTGTAGTATATTCCCCTGACCTAGCTTCCGTTCTTTTTAAAAAAAAAAAAGATGCTGACAGTATTTGTTTTTGCATCTTCCTCTCTTTTTTTTTTTATTTGCATTACTGTTTTTGAGTTATTAGAAACAAACTACACAATAATTATTATTATTTTTTTCTTTCCCCCTTTTCTCTCTCTCTCTCTCTCTTTTCTATCTCCGTTTCTGTTTTTTCGTATTCTTAGATTTTGCTTATTTCTAAACTATAGAAATGTCAAGCACGATACAAAAAAGTTAATCTAGACAAAAAAAACCTCTACTTCAAACGATGGGAATTTAAAAAAAAAAGAAAATAATAAAAAATACAAAAAAACGATGTTGCTATCCTTTTTTTTTTCTTGATTTTTTTTGAGTTTTGTCGAAGTCTCGATTGGTTGCTTTAGAAGAGTTCTTATGCTACACGTGTCGCTGCTGATGTTTGCATCCTAATTTGGGTAATGCAGTCACAATGACAAAAAAACGAAAAAGAAAAAAAAAAAAAAAAAAAAAAAAAGCACCATCAGACAGGTACAAAATCCTACGTTTTTAATAAAACTGCAGTGGTTTTTTTTTATTTTCATTATTTATTTTTTTTTCCCCCCCCTCTCTTTTTATTTTCCAGTTTTCTTCAAAGTTACAACATGGTATTATGTTTGCTATTATGTCAAGTGGTTTTTAACACGAATATTGATGGTCACAACGTACCTTCACACGCCTTTTACAATACTCTTCCCCAGACATGTACCCCAACATATGACAGTCGTGAATTATAAAACAGAAGAAGAAGCAGCTGAATGGATTATATTTAAAATTTCTGAATCAAACAGAGATAGTTTTAATGAGCTGTCATCGATTATAAGTGAATCGAATGAGGTTGGTTTCCACTGCGGAGTCATTATGTCTTGGAGGGGAATGTGCGCACATCTTTTAGAAAATCCGATGAATTGTAATGTGTTTACTGCTTTAAAGAAAAGTGTTACTGTCATTTCACATAAATACCAAATATCTTCGTGTCATAGTGGAACACATAACCGAGTCTCATGGATGTGGTTGGCTCTTAAAGAATCAACTAAACTCTCAATTTGGATAACATCTTTCATAACTTTACTCATCGCTAATTCCAATACTACTTCAAACGACTGTGAAATTCTTCAAACAACCATAGCTGATGGGGCGGAGATGATTTTGTTTTTGGTAGAACATATGTTTGATTTTCTTAACGTTGAAATATTAATCACTCATATGATCTCATGCATTATATCACTTCAAGCAATCTTGATACCCGGAAGGCTATCTTGTATTACCAGACAACTAAGCTTGAAACCATCCGAGAGGGTTGCAAGCACCCCTTTAGTTGTATTTTCATCTCTCAGCGAGTTAACAATTCACTTGCAAAGCGGTCTACTCTCCTGTGATCGTGACATAGCAGGGAGTGGTAGTAGGAAGAACTTTGGTAAGTGTGATAAAATATTTAAAAATAAAATAAAATTTACCAGAGGATCAATTAAAAGTGAACAGTTGCAACAACTTCTTGTTGAAGTAATGTTGTGCAGTTCCGACAGTCAGTTGGTGATCAAACATGCTCTTCGTACTGTGGTTGATTTCTTACCAACCGATGAATTACTTGCTTCAGACTTGTCACAGTGGCTTCCACATGCTATGGAGATGGCAGGTAAGGGTCAGATTGCTCTATGTCCATCAATTCGAATTGTTATTGACTTCTTTATCTCTGCAGACTGGGCGTTCTGTATTTTAGAAACAGCTGTTGCTGCCTCACCTGAAGTTGGAAATGATCTTAAAGCGACGTTAGCTGCTTTGATCTGCGGCATAGCACTCCCTCTAAGTAGAGGATTCTCAGTCGAAGACAGCTCTTCTCTTTTGTGTAGAGCGATGAGTTTGTTGGTATTATCGGGACAGTTACCGCATTCACTTGCTTCTGTTTTTGTTATTCTTGAAGAGCTTCCTCGCTCAGCATGGCCAGCTCCGCTTTCTATAGTCGTGAAGTATCTCATCTCGTCTTCACCTGAGAGGGATATTTTATTAAACGATTCGTCTATAACTAATTTAGTAGTTCAGAATCCTGTAAAGCTGACGCCTATCACATCTCAGCCACCAACATCACATAAGAGGAGTCTCAGTGATGAAGGAACTTATGAAGTTAAAAAACTAAAAGAAGAGATACAATCAACCGACACGTCATAGCAACTGTTGTAGACATTGTTTATTCATTTTCTTTTTTTTTTTTTTTTGTGTATCAATGTTTTAGAGTTAGTATTTCATCATATCTTCCTACAGAAAAATTTGGACACAAAAAAAAAAAAAGAAAATCTCCGGAGATTTGTTTAGAAGAAATGGGACAGAAACTTTTACTGTGTAATACAAAAAAAGGTTATTAGTCGTGGTTCAAGTCATTTGGTATGACGATTCCTCTCACACAGGATGTTTATGATATATTTTCTTATCCCATTTATAGCAACTCCACATGGGAATTATTACGTTACTGCTTGTGGGGTTGTCGTCGTCGCTTATTGCTACACCACAAATAAGTGTTGTATTACACCAGGGGGTTAAGTATGACTTGGGAGAGACAAAACAAGGAGTTCGAAGGAAACTATCACCTGGAGATGTTGCGATCTACTCAAACGATTTATCAAATCAGGGAGGAGTCGTTATCGTAGAAGTTGATAAGTTTTGTACTGAAGCTGCTGATTTGGTTGCTGTTGATGAGTTGTTTGAGAAATCTTTTTCAGATGTTATTTTTGTTGTTCCGCTTGCGAAGGATTTCACAGATTGCACTAAAAAAGTATTCTACCACATCGAACATAAAATAATAACCAAAAGTAACTCTGGTTCAGTATCCCTGTTGATGGAACAACAGAATAAATTCTTGAAATTGGTTAGGGAAAATAAATTAATACTTACTACGGTTCCAACTTCAACTCTTAACACTCCACTTGAATACTTACCGTCCTGGAGTACTATGATTAAAGCTGGTAAAACCAGTGACATAATAATCAGTAATTCTTTTGATAAAATTACAGCTTTCCCCAGTTGGCATAGAAGTGGTCTTGGAGGAGGTACAGGACTCATTGCTTTGCTCGAAATCCGCAGAGTATTTTCAAATTTATTTAAAAAAAGTTCTGAACTCGGAATCGAACCTAACGCGAATATAATCTTTCACACGGAAGGTGGAGGGAGGTCGTCATACCCGGGGTTAAAGTCACTCATAAACGAACGAAGTAAGACTAAAAATGAAATAAAATTTGCTCTTTGTATCGAAGACTTAATATCTGTGACTCCAAACCAGAGTGATCTAATTATTCATAGAAATGGTGGAGGTGGTATAGATAATTATTTTTCTAAAAAACTAATCTCTCTATCTTCGAAGTTTTCAACTGTAGTGAAGAGACAGAGCTATTCATTGTCAGAGGTGGAGCTACCACACGGTCACTTTTCACATCATAAAATACCGTCTGTCAGTATCACAAGATACGCTAAGCCAAAACCACACTTGGAAAGATACAACGAAATAAACAATCAAACTGATGAAGAGATTGCGAAACAATTAGAGCTTTCGATTAAAGCAATGATTGAATCTCTGATGTATATCTTATTCGATGATATAAACGATCAACAAGTAGCTGTGTTGAAACCTTTATTAACACCCTCGATTGCTCATATTAAATCGTCTGTTGGATTTCAATCGGTTGATGATTTCGATAGTTACTTGTCGTCTTCATTTCAACGATCAAATATTTTAAAATCAAAATCAACAGCAACGATTTTCCCATCAGTTCCTGTGGAAGCAGAATTATATTTTTCGGTCTCGACTTATTTTGATGTGATTTTTACATCTCTTGTTGTTGTGTTTTTATTTATTATTTACAAGTGTTCTGGGGTAAATTAATACTTTTTCCCAACACTTCCTCTCCAAAAAATCTCACGACAAATTTGTTTAATTCAGTTAAGTGTATCATTCACTGATCTGAAATTATTAATTTCACATTGCAAACTGCAAAATTAATTTGATTATATTTATATTTCTGATCAGAGGTAGGGTAGGTATATTATTATGGACCCTGCGTACCTGTCATTGATCGAACAGAAATGGAAATCTCGTCCAGAATTCTTCCTTAAAAGAGATGAGTTCTCTGCGTGGTGTAGTAAGAGCGAAGCTGCTGAGGATGTAAGAAATGTGAGAGAGGAAGTGAAAGCTAGATTATTAGAACCAACTGAAGTAGTGTTTAGAGACTTGACGGTGAGGGTTCCAATGGCGGAGAACGGATTACCGTCTGTACTTGGTGCTTTGGGAAAACCATTTCAGAAAATAGGATCATCTCTCAGTGGTAAAAAAAAAGATTCTGGACCGAAACAGTTCAGAAAACTAGACAGCATTTCTGGATCTGCTCGACTTGGTGAAATGATCCTCGTCTTAGCACCTCCTGCTTCTGGTTGTAGTACCCTACTAAGAGTTCTCTCAGGTATTAAACAACGAAAGGTTTGGATTGAAGGTGACCTCACATATAATGGAATCAATCACGATCAGTCAATCTTTAAGAGTAGTGTTATGCAAGAAGAAGATCTTCACTTACCACCACTGACGGTTGAAAAGACTCTTCGCATCGCATGTGAGATGACTGTTCCGATGGTTGACAACAGAAAGCAAGTTGTTGAAGATGAAATCAACACAATGATGAGACTGCTGGGTATTGATCACAGAGCTGATACTCTAATTGGAAATAGTCTTCTAAGGGGTGTCTCTGGAGGAGAGAAGAAACGAGTTTCAATCGGAGAAGCAATCCTTAATCACGGTCAGCTATCTATTCTTGATGGCTGGTCACGAGGATTAGACGCAGCAACCGCTCTTCACATCGGAAAAGTACTTCGAGCGATATGCAACATATCACAAGTACCATGTGTTCATTCTCTTTACCAAGCTGGTACAGATCTCTTCTCATTGTATGATAAGGTCTTGTTGCTTACTAATGGTCGTCAGTTGTTCTTCGGTGAACCTACAGAAGCAGTCAAATACTTGTCTGCGAGATATATTGAGAGACTTCCTAGTAAGAATATTCCTGATTTCTTGACGACATTTAAAACAAAATCAGGTCAAAACCTTTCAGATGAATGGAATCAGTCATCAGAGAAAGCCTTACTGACTATCGATTTAGAAAAACAATCTCAGGCTGGATTAGGACGTAGAGGGCAACATGGACGGGTGATAAACTCATCGAGTGACTTGTTACCAACCTCATTTCTTCATAATCTGTCTTGGTTACTTTGGAGAGAATTTCACCTAACAAGGAATAACGCCAGACAGTACATTGGTGCCAGACTTGGTAGATATGTGTTTCAAGGTGCGATTCTTGGTATTTTGTTTTTTCAAGTAAAGTTAAATCTGAATGGAGCATACAATAGAGAAGGTTTGCTTTACAATGGAATCACAACAATGGGAACTGGTACCATGGCGTTGATGCCTGATATTTTAGAACAACGAGCTGTTTTTAGTAAACAAAAAGACAGTCGGATGTTCAATCCGATTTCATGGCCATTCGCAAAGGGAATTTGGGACCTTCCACTGGCACTTGCTGAGGCGACAGTCTTTGTCAGTATAGTTTATTGGGCTACTGGACTCAATCCTGAAATTATGAATTACATCACATGTATAGTATTATTTTTTATATTTAATTTTTCAATGTCAAACTTCATCAGACTATTTGTATACCTATCACCTGATATTCACGCTGCGCAAGGGTTGTGTGGAACACTGATTATTCTTTTTTCATTTAATTCTGGTTTTGCAATTTCCTCAAACAATATTCCTGTTTGGTGGAAATGGGTCTATGAAATATCACCTTACAATTATATGTATCGGGCATTGTTGATCAATGAGTATAACGATCGTAATTTTTATTGTGATCCGAATGTTCCTAGTATCATTCCGTGTACGAATGGAACTATTCCAGGTAGGGTTTATATTACTGAGGAGTTGAACGTGGATTACTCAACGAGTATGATATGGATTTATGCATTGTTTTTGATTGGATTTGGAATTTTATCGTTGTGTTTTTCTGCGCTTGCTGCTAGCAAGCTTAGTTTTTCTCCGGTTGGAAATGTTTTGAGATCGAAAAAGAAATTATCATCGACGTCATCAGTTCAACAAAGTGAAGTACACGAAGACGACGAAGACGATGATGAAAACATCCAATCAGTTAATGAAAGACTAATAAAAATTCCACGAACATCATCATCATCATCATCCACAAAACCTGTTGAATTCAACTGGTCAAATGTATCATACACTGTCCCTATTGATAATGGAAAATCAACAAAACAACTTCTACACTCTGTATCAGGCTGCTGCAAACCTGGAAAAATCGTCGCTCTGATGGGTGCAACAGGTGCTGGTAAAACAACTTTATTAGACGTTCTTGCGAGAAGGAAGACTCAAGGAACAGTTGAAGGAAAGATATTAATGAATGGAATAGAAGTATCAGATGAAGTCTTCAGGTCTGTTACTGGTTACGTTGAACAAGAGGACCTCCATCACGCAAGATCAACAATCAGAGAAGCAGTCAGCTTCTCAAGTAGATTGAGAAGTACAGATACAAGTGGCGGTGCTGATCTTATCGCTGATGAGACTATTGAACTTCTGGGACTTGGACCACTCGCTGATACTCTTATCGGAAACGAACACACCGGAGGAGGAATTTCCCTCGAAGCAAAAAAGAGAGTCACCATAGCTGTTGAATTGGTGTCTGACCCCGCTGTGTTATTCATGGATGAACCAACATCAGGTCTCGACAGTGCTGGTGCTCTCGTCGTAATGGAATCTGCTCGGAATATTGCAAACTCTGGTAAGACTGTAATCTGTACAATACATCAACCGAGTGAGGAATTATTCTATATGTTTGATTCTTTACTTCTTCTTCACGATGGTTGTGTTGCTTACAGTGGACCAGTCGGTCACAAAGCAGAAAAAGTAATGAAATATTTCGGTGAAGACATCAGAGAAGAAGTAGAACGCAACCCAGCAGAAATCGTAATGAACGCAGTTAAGTATGGTGATGATGATTGGGTTGCAAAATGGAAAGAAAATCCTCTTGAGGAGGAATTGAACATGGACGATCCTATAGTATCTCCTGGAGTGAGTATTTCAGATAAGACAAGTATTACAACAAGACCTGCCTGGGCGCAATTTAAAGAACTCTTTAAAAGACAATTAATAACACACGAGAGAACACCATCTTATAACTTAACCAGATTAGGATTTACCATTTGGGTCAGTACCGTATTCGGATCGACATACTTTCAGTTGGGACATGGGGCTTCTGATTTACGCAGCTACGTTACGGTTATATTCGTAACGTCTAATATGGGTCTTATTAATGGAATGACTGCAGTGGCGCCTATCTTAGAATCACGACCAGCGTTCTATAGAGAAACAGCTTCAGGAACGTATCGCCCTCTGTTGTACGGTCTTGCTCAACTCATTTCAGAAATACCTATCATCTTGTTAATCGCAATGCTTTGGGTTAATATTATGTTTTGGATGGCAGGATTTCCTGCGTCTGCATATGCGTTTTTCACAGCCGAGTATTTAGTTTTTATTTGTTTCATGCAATTTTTTGGAATGGCGATCGCAAGTTTAGTTCCGAACTTGCTGATGGCTCAAGTGTTACTTCCTGTTATTTGTATGGCGTGGAATTTACATTCTGGTTTTTTGATTTTAACGAAATCTATTCCTGTTTACCTGAAGGAATTTAATATAGTTAACCCTTTTACGTATTTCTTACGGAGTATGGTAACGAATGTTCTGACTCACGCAGGTCCTTTTATGGCTGATGGTATAGACATAAGACAACTGTTCCTTGATGAGTACTCATGGTCATATGACACTCACATTAAAGATTTATTATTCGTTCTAAGTGGAGTAGTTGCTGTTGCTACGTTGTTTCTTTTGGGAACTGTTTTCAAGAAACACATTTCAAGATGATGTGGTGATTTGAATTTGATTTTTACTTTTTTTTTTTTTTTTTTTTTTTTTTTTCAACCGAATCACTTTTCATAGTTTCTGAGTTTCCTATCTGTCAAAGCCTAGCTTCATTTTCGGAAGACTGTGTGTTATTTGGGTTTCATGGTTTGTGTTATCTTATTCTATATTTCCTTTCCTTTTTTTTTTTTTTTCAAGGCTTTGTGTACCAACAATATTTCCTTAACATGTTTTCTCAGTTTTCAAATTTTGAGTGACTTGTCTTTTTTTTTTTTTTTTTTGCACCGACGAATTTCAGATTAAGAGCCGTTTTTATCTATTTTCCCTGCGCCAATGATACTGTCTGCGATCAACAAAAAATAACGCCTAACACAATGAAGGCTTATTTGAATGGTTTTTTTCTGCTTCCCCTCACTATTTCGTATTTCTGACCCTATCCCATCTCTGTATCCTCAAATTATCGTTTTTTTTTTTTTTTGTTATTGCTGTACAGTTGTGTTTTTACAGAATGAACAGTAGCCCACCTCTGTAAGTTGGGGAAAAAAAAAAAAAAAAAAAAAAAACGATTTTGTTCCCCCACTCCGAAGGATTTAGGGAACCCTGTATGTCTAAGTTAAGCACCATATGGCTTTAGGCACTGCGTCCCTTTCCAATAATATTTCGTTGTTTGTTCTGTTGTAGCTTTCCATGTGATAAAAGTTTTTTTTGTTGTTGTTGTTGCGTTTTTCTTTTTTTTTTTTTCCTTTTCTCGCTTTCGATGTTATTTTCTCGAGAAAAAAAAAAAAAAAAAAAAAAAGAATAAAAAAAACTCTATTCTTAATTCATGTTAAAACGACGTCGATACCAAAACTGACTTTAAAATTAGTTGCAGTTTCAAGGAGCTTTTTCGTGAGCATTTTTTACCTCCGAGTGTTGTTTTTATGTTTTGTAATGGTTTATCTTCTTATGAACTTTTTTCTTGTTAATAAGTAGATTGTGTGGATTTTCTAGTGGTTTTCTGTTTAGTAATTAAAATAATTCGAATGGCCGATATCAGGTTATCGTTTTATGGGTGTTGTGATGTAGTTGATATTTGAAATTATTAGTATAACAAAATCTCTTTTATTCCTCTTTTCTTTATCTTCTTCTTTTCTTCCTTGTAGACACTAGCAACTGAGCATTCAGTTGGTATTTTGCTATAAAAAAAAAAAAAAGAAAGAAAGAAAAAAAACTGCACTATCTCTGGTGAATTCAATTTCAATATTTGACGGAGAATAGAGGTAAGGAGGTATATGGATTACTCTCGAAACCTAAATAGTTACTTCAAAAGGCTAAGCCAAGCCATCACCATTGTTCACTATTGTCCTTAACAGATTGTTATATGCTATGATACGGTGATATGGTTGTCATTTTACAAAAATTAAATAACCCCCCCCCTGCCAGTTTTAAGCTGGGGCATGGGGTGCTCAACCTGTAGTACGTGGCCCCCGAATCCCCATATTCGACAGCACATATGGAATTTTATCGATACAAACTGTTGGTCTCTTTTCATTGCAACCAGGTTACCCCCTGCTTTGATCTTTTAGTAATGCAGATATCGAATTACCTCCACCAGCCAAAGAAACCAGGCATATGTTACGATGATGCCTCCTGTTTCATGGTGACAGTACTTTTTTTTAATTGTTTTTATTTATGTGCAACGACCTGCACGAGTAGTATTAAAATCCCCAACACTTATCTTCTGGTCAATAAGACAAAAGAATATAATTTTTTCCCTTTTTTTTTATGATTTCTTTTTTTTTTTAAAAACGAACCTTTTCTTTGACCAACAACTACAAATATTTTTTCAGTCAAGTACTTTGATATTAATTTTTGTTTTTAATACCCTAAAGTTGTTACTGTTTTTTACATTGTCAAAGTTTCACCACCTCCCCAGCCGGTTGTTTATGATACAATACATTTGTATTTTACGTACAAGTACGGACAATTAACTCCCTAGTCGGGTTCGTCCACTGTCGTTTTATTTTAATTTACAGCTGTTTTTTTTTTTTTTTCACTGTTTTCGGTAGCATAATGCAAGAGGTGCTCCGCCAAAAAAAAAAGAAACTTGGCAAATACGATGCCTGTTTTTTTTTATGTTGACGGTGCTTTTTATTGTATTTTTATTTTTGTGCAAAATACCTGCAGTATTTTCTTCCCAGATGGATCCTCTCGTATAACATTATAGCTTTCCTTTGCTTTGATAATGCCTGTTATCAGTATTGGAATAAAAAAAGTTTATTACTGTTTTTTCTACGTTGTCAAAACTATCGTCCAGACTGAATGACAGACGACATACGGAAATGTGTATACAACTTTTATTATAATGTAAAATCCTCTACTTCTGCATCGTGGGATACTTTAACAGACTTTCTTCTCTTCTTCTTCTTCTTCTTCTTCTTTGATTAACAATTATTCTCAGTCCGAGTACTTTGAAATTATTTTTCTTTTCTTTTTTTTGTATATATCCTGAAGTAGTTTATTACTGTTTTTCACTTCCCCTCACGATTAATTCGTGAACTGAATGATAACAACACTGAAGGAGATGTGTATACAGCTTTTATTGTAATGTAAAAATCCTCTACTTCAACATCGTCGGATTTTTTAACAGACTTTTTCTTCTTCTTCTTTGACTAACAATTACAAAAAATATTCTATTCTCAGTCCGAGTACTTTGAAATTATTTTCTTTTTTGTATTAATATCCTGAATTTTTGTTGTTTTACTGCTGTTTTAACTCCCCTACTGTATCTCAGAACTAGTTGTAAAAATTATCGTTATGTTTGTTTATGATACAATACATTTGTATTTTTACGTACAAAAATAAAAACAGTTAGTCCCCCTCTCCCGGCTTTAACGGTTATTCTACGTCTCTTATCGTCTGTGAGAGTCTCACGGTTGCTGGTAGCGATATAACTGTTACTCTGTGAGCTTTCCTTCCTGGCTTTTGGCTTCCTAGGCTTCGTAAATAAATAAATAAATAACAGATTGTTAAATTATACTTTTTTTCTTTTTTTTAATGTTACAATGGAGTTTTTTGAAATATAAAAAAAATAAAATAAAAAAATAACTCCTTTCGCCGTATTTTTATGTGAAATCGGTTTTCTCGCTCCTTTTTTTTTTGTTGTTGTTGCTGACATAGTCGCCAAATGAAAATAAAAAAAAAAATAAAAGAGATTTGAAATTTTTTTTATTTTTTTTTTTTTTATTTGCTTAACAAGAGACAGAGGGATGTGATTGGTTCTAACAGTAAATTGCGTCACTGTGCAGAACACTAATGTTGGTATTTATCTTTGATAAATATTGAATAGTTTCCCTAACTTCGATGTGTAGTATTTCGCCTGCTGATTTTGGACATGTTTTTTTTTATTTTTATACAATGTAAAATAAAATAAAATATTATTGCACCATTGACTTGCATCGGCCTCTTCAACTATTTTCTACTTATATTATAGAAAAAAAAAAAAAAAAAAAACCTTTCCCATTCATCCGAAATGTCTGTGTTTATGTATTGATTATGTGTTTTGAGTGATGATCTGAAAGAAACTCTTGATGTAGTCGGACGTGCGGCAAGATTCTGTCTGCGTTCTACTTGAATCCCATAGGTGCTCGTTTCATACGTAACAGACGATTACCAACTCGAAATCCAAAGATGTTTCTTATCTCCGTAGGAAGTAGAAATTGAAAGTAAAACGATTTAAAATCAAACTGTGAAATCCACTCAGAACTCATTATCGTGTTGCGAATAGTCTGATACGAAGGCAAAGCACACTTGGGAATGACGACACCGTCCAGTGCTTTATTGACCCCTTTTGGGTTCAAAATAAAACGAAGAGCTCCAGGTTGTTTCTTTTTGACACAGAAGGCACCACTCAGAATACGGCTTTTACACGAATGTGGAATCGATTCAGCAATGTCAAGGTCAATTAAGCGTTGAACATGAGGCTCTAGTAGTTTGTTCGGAGGACCCATTGCACCTTTTTTTAAGGATGTGATGTGCCCACCAACGTCTAAAATCCATTTAAAATTGTCTTTGCACTCTGGATAGTCGTGCAGAAATGAATCTAAATCAATATGAGTCAGAGGTGACGAAGCGATCTCCCCTTCATAACAAGCCCTCCTTGCACGCGGAACGCCTGCTTCATCGAGCCATTCGGAAAAAGAGTCTGCATATCCATAATCATCCATCGCACATTCGAGTGAAGACATCCCTCTAGGCCAGATATCCACGTTCAAATCTTCTGCAGCAGGTCTGTCGGCTGTAGGGAGTTCTTCGTGCCCTTCCAGGTCTCGTGAGGAATGTATTTGAGCGTTGACACGTCGGACTTGTGCCTGGCCAAGGTCTGAGCTGCGTCCTGTCCTATCTTTGTCGCGACAAAACCTAGTGCGGAATGTCTGACATAATGCGAGGTCGTCGCGATACGCCTCTTCAAAAACGCGTTGTAGTTGGATAGTGTCAAACCTGGAAAGATTTGGCTGTCGCCCTGCAGTGTAGTCAGCCAACGTCTCAGAATCTGGAAAAACGGACCGGTCGTATTGATCAATAGACCCTGTCCTTGGGCCCTGATGTCCGTCTTTCCCGCTACAAGAGTGATCAACGTCTGATTCCCTTTGATTGTACGAATGTGATGAACGCAGAGAAGTTCGAGATCCCGAAACCGACAAGCAAGCATCCACTGACACGCTAATGCAACTTTTGGCCTCACCAGGGTAGTCGAGTTGTCGAAAACCACACTTCGAATCATGTCCGGAGTCGGTATCTTCGCAAGCATGGTCTGTCGTCTCTCCCACTCGCGTGACTCGCGAAGCAGAAATCGTCGGTACGCATCCTGCTCTGCAATTGCAGCCATCGCACGACAAACGAAGTATTGTCTCGCCGAATCGGTCGAGATGTCGCCGGCTTCCCTCTTCAGCTGAATCCAGAGAGTGAACGATTCCTCTTCCTCCAACTCCGGTTCGACCTTCAACACTTGGTTGTGGAACCTGGCCCACTGACCCATCACGGATTTGATGGACTCTACAGTCTTGGGGGCATAGCACGCCAGAGTAGCCGTCTTCACTCTTTCCCGTAGAATTTGAAGCTCCCCAACATCGGAGATGGTTGGTTGAGGTTTTTGCGGACGACCCCGAAGCTTCCCTACCACCGTGGGTAACATTCATTGCGAATGTCGGGACTTCCCTCCCTTGGACAACCGGAAAGCTTCAGTCTTCACTGATTTTGCCTTCGATCTCCGATCCGCGGAATCTGCTTCCAGCAGAGCACTCCGGAACTTCATCGCCGTGATCTCCGCATGTCCCACCGCGTTTAAAGACTCCTGAAACGCTATTACAGCCTCCTGCGAAAGTCCGTGTCGACTCAACCTCAACGCTTCCAGCCTCGTAACCATTACCTGTAATGAATCTCTAACGTCGCTGCTGCGGTACGCTACAGGCAGCAACGCCTGAATCGCTTCATTCAATACACGGCTCTCGTGTGTTGATTCCCTTGTGGGCGCGTCCCGCGCTCGTTCAAGGAACGGGCCATAACGGGTGTCCAGCTTCACGGACATTGCCTCCAAGGCCACCGCGTTGTCGATCGTTGTTCCCCACGTCGTCACGCGGCGAATATCGGTTTTGATCCTCTTGATTCCAGCCCAATCGGCCTCATCAATTGATCTTTTCTCGTTGTGTACTTCTTCTTCCTGACAAACAATCTTTGACGGGAGAAGACGATCGCCTTTGCTCATCAGCCAGGCACATATTGGACACACCCAATTTGATCGATGTACGAGGAATGGCGCTGCATTCCTCTCCGTGAGCGTCTCATTCAGACACTGCACAGAACAACGGTGCCCGCATCTCTTGCAATCGAGCTCATCAACATGAGACTCGTCGCAATTCGGAAAGATGCAAGCATCCTCGAGTGGGTGACACTGCACTTCTGCAGGCCACTCACTCGCCGTGATTGTGCTCCACTCAACAGTGGAAGGTTCACAATGATATCTCGTAGTAGTCATTTTGTGTATTTTTTGTTTGTGCGCAACCGGTAGAAAATCCTAATAAAGGAATAGGTAGTTACGCTGCCACAATTCTCTTTCTACCGAACAATGGGTTTGTAGGTACAAAAAAAAAAAACATCTGAATTCCTCTCTCCGCTGGTTTAACGAGCGTGTCGTTAGAAACGTTTAAAACAGTGTACACTTCCAAGTCTTTCTTTTTAAATGAGATCGTTTCAAATAATTGCGCGTACTGACGTCAGTTCATTTCATTTCATTTCATGATTTTTTCTTTTTCTTTTTCCCATTAAAAAAAAAAAATTTCTTTTCATTACCTAAAAAATAATGGAAAAGTTGATAAAGAATAAAAAGATTTATTTTTCTTCATAAAAAAATAGTAATCCTTCGGAAGGAAGGAAGTTCGTCGGAATAACGTGACGTTGATTTTTTTATAAATCTCACTGGTCTTCACTTAATTTTCTCATATTAGAAAAAAAAAGTATTCAAATATATCTCACTTAGAGTTGATATAAAAAAAACATGCCGTTTACGATATTTGTAGCCGCTGATTTGTATGGTAAGAAATACAACACAAAGTTCACATTCCCATTATGCCCTGGCATGAGTGAACTAGTTAACGGTATTGAGTCAGTTTACGATGTTTGCGCCAGAGCTAATCGTCCTACCGGATACGCCGATGTCCCTTTTAAGACGCAGGCTCTTCAGATTTTCGATTCTGTAGTCGGTAGGTGGATTGATATTTACGGAACTGGTCAGGTCACTGACGGATTGCAATTATTCGCATTTCAACCAGACAGTATTTGGCACACAGACTCTAAGGGAATGATTCCACCACCACGAGAGACCATCACTTGGGTTTCTGGTAAGAAAAAAGCCAGAGCAAAGGGACTCGATACTGGAGCACCACCATCACTGACGGAGAAGTTGAGAACAGTTTTTCATAAACTTGATTTTGGTAGCAAAGGCTACTGTCAGTACACAGATGTAAGAGAAGGCTTAGCCAACTCTGATATTGAGTTCACCTGTTGGAGTAGTAGTGAATTGTTTCGTGAGGCAGACTCTAACAGTGATGGTCGATTAAGTTATGATGAATGGGTCTCTTGGTCGTTAGTCAACAGTTCAATTATTGATGCATTGTACTTTCGATTAAAAGATGCGAAGAATGAGAAAATCACATGGCTCTCTTCAATAGTAACTGACAGCTACTCTCCCACTGCAAACAGAGAACAACAACTTCAACAAGTTCATGATGATGTGGCTTGGGCACGTGAGAGGGTATCAACAATTCATGAATTTGAGCAAACACGTCAAGAAGCCGACATCGCTCGACTTCGACATCAAACTGCTTTGAATTCTCAATCAACAGCATCGCCACCTTTTGATTACTACCTTACATCAGTTAAGTCTTCTCCCTTAAGACTCTGATTAATTTTATTGTCTTATTGTACCTGTTGTTTTGTTATTGTATTTATATGTTCTCATGATAAGGACAACAATAAAAGGAAGAACAACACGGCTTAAGTTATAATGTTACTTCTTCTTTTACAGGTTGTGATGTTGTGGGAGCTTTTTTGTTGTATTTTTTGTTGCTATTTCTTTGATGTTATTTGTAACTTCTCATATCAGAACTTAATTGACCACAACCTAATGGCGGTGGTCACAACGGAGAAAGCATTTAGCTTTGCCGAATTTACGGACGACATAAATAATGAAACGATTCGCTCAACTAGTTCAAAGTTTATAACTGTGAGGAGAGGTTCGGATGAACCAGGGGTGACAGTTGTGGATTTATCAGATTTTTCATACTCTAAGCAACCAGCAGCTGTTGAAAGCGCGGTAATGAATCCTTCAAGAAGACAGTTAGCATTGCAATCAGAAAAGACAGTTCAGGTATTCGACTTGTCAAAAAAAGAAAAGGTTGGATCGTGTACACTATCAGCAAACGTTGTTCATGTCACCTGGATTACAGATCAGTTAGTTGGTATCGCAACTGATACCTGGATGTTTCATTGGTCACCGACATCTGATAAACCAAAAAAAATGTTTGAACGCGATCGAGAAACTCGCAAACATCACAACATCGTTAACTATCAATCTGATAAGACTTGTAGTTGGTTATTACTGACTTCTGAACATAAAGATACTCAAATGAGAGAAATGCAAGTCTACAGCACCGATAAAAAAACAGGTCGTAAAATGGAAAGATCCTGCGGTAAGTTCATCAACTTAAACAACTCAACTATAATGGTCACGGCAGAAGCAGAAAAGATCTTCGCTGTTGAGATGCCGATGCCAAAAGTAACTACTACGACATATCAATCAAAGGCTCAAAACTTATCATTTAAAAACGAAGGAGATCAACCCATCTGTATCACTACTGTTGGAAGCATTTTATCGATAGTTACCAGAGAAGGTGAACTTCAGATGTTTGCTTTGTCTACTCTGACTCATATTTATACTTCATCATTCGCACCTGGAATGCAAATAATGTCGTCTGTACAAAATGAAAAGAGTGGACTGCTGGCATTCTCAACTACTGGAGACGTGTTAAAATGTTCCGTTGATACTTTAGCTTTAATTGGAGTTGTGAGGGATCAGCATGGAAAAGGTAATCCTGAGGCCTTAGAAGTAGCAACTTCATACGGACATTATAAAGAAGCAAAGACTATGATCTTACAAAGAGTTCGTGACTACATGAATAAAACTGATATTGCTTCTGCTGTTGATGAAGTAATCAATTCTCCTGCTGAGTGTGATCTTCGTACGGCTGAAACATTGCAATTGTTCGCAGGATTTCCAAATGGTCCAGGTCAACCTCCGCCATCAATGATCTATTTCAACTCTCTCATTGAACATATTCCTCCAATGAAATTAAATCACGTTGAATCTCTTGAGTTGGCGAAGACTGTTCTTCTTAAGCAAGGTGGCGTTGTGATGCTCGATTCGTTATTCGGTACTCATAAAATAACTGCTTCAGAACAATTAGGAGATAAATTGCTTACCCTTGACTCTGATTTAGCATTGAAGGTTTACACAGAATGTGGGTGTTTATCAAAAACCTTGAATATACTAATTCAAAAACGTCAATATGCTAAAGCTCTCGAAGTAGCGAGCACGACTACTAATGGTGAGGTGAGCAACGGATACGATCCGGATTGGAAAGCAATCGTATTGCAATGCATCGTTACTGATCCAGCAGGTGCAGCAATATTCGCATCCCTCCTCGTTGACAAAGTAACAACAACTGACCCTTTACAGATAGCTCAGCTATTCATCGAAAAGAATCATTACCGTGAATGTACTGATTACCTTACTCGGATACTCAAATCGAATAATGTATCCCAAGCTGATTTACAGACCAGGCTATTCGAAATTAGTCTTCTTCATTCACCTGCTCAAGCAGTCGAAACACTTTTTACATCTGGAAATGGAAATGGTGTGAAGTACACTCACTTTGACAGCTTAAAAATTGGAGATCTCTGTGAAAAAGCTGGTTTGTTCCAAAGAGCTTTAAAATTATACTGTAAAGCCTTCCTGCTGTCTCAAAGATCTGAAGCCTCAGAACCAGAAAAGGAAAAACAAGAGAGAATCATCATGCTCGGTGCTCAAAAATGCGCCGTTCAATCCGCTGGAAGTGCCCCCCAGTGGTTGCCTGAATTGATACGCTTGTTGCCGTCCCAGCAGGGAATCGAACTTGTCAGTTCTTTGTTGGTTTCTAACAGGCATCACAGTGCAGTTTGTGCTGAAGCGTTGATTGCTAATATTGAAAAAGTTGATTTAAAATTAGTCATAAAAACTTTTATGGATCACAAAGCGTACTCATCTCTGTACCAGCTGCTTTCTTCATCTCCGATTTCCACTTCTGAGGATGAAATTGTACATTCGACTTTTATTGAATGCGCTGCTCGTATCGGTCAGACCATTGAGGTTGAGCGTCAAACTAGAGAGTCAGAGTTCTACAACGCTGATACCGTATTGCAGACTTTGATTGAATTGCGACTAACAGATCCGTGGCCGATTATTAACGTTTGCCACAAACATCAAATGTGGCAGCCTCTGATTGTTCATTTAAGTTCCTCGAGAAACCTTCGATTCTTGGATTTATATTTAGTTGAAAAACATCCTGAAAACACTCATCATATAATTGGTGCATTATTCGATGTTGGTGTTGATGAAGAATACGTTTTATCATTGTTGGATAAGGTTGACGCTGGGAGGATAAAAATTGAAAAGTTAATTCATGAAATCACTTCTCGGGGAAGCAACAAAATAAAAATTTCAATTCCTTGGATGGAAAAACAGTCTGGAAGTCCACAATGCAACCCAACTATAATAACAACACTCGCAAAGACATACATCGATTCCAGCAACCCAACCAAGACTAGGGCGTTTTTGACATCACATGCCGGTGACTACGATTCTCTTGAGGTTGGTCAATACGCTGAAGACAAAGATCCAAAAACTGCGTTCTTGGCATACCAGTCTGGAACTTTTACCGACACTGCGGATGATCGAATTTTGGCTCTGACTGAAAATCCTGCCAACCGCGGAATCGAACTTGAGAAGGATTTGGCAGATTACCTTATGAAAAGACAGAATCCAGAGCTGTGGAAGAAAGTATTGTCAAATCAAGAGAAAGATGAACTTATAAAGTATTTGATTGAAGTGGTAATCCCAAAGGCAAGCAATCCAAGCGAAGTATCAGTTGCAGTAAAAGCTTTCCTTCAGGCAGGCATGCCAACTGAACTCTTATCTGTTTTGAATGAGTTGATTGTCGTGAATAAGAATCCAGCTTTTTGTGAAAATAGATATCTGCAAAACCTTCTTCTTCTAACTGTAATACAAAACAAACCTGAACAGGCAATGGACTACATTGGAAAGTTAACACATTTTGATGTTAATGAAATGGCAAAAATTGCTTTAAAAAAGAAAATGTACGAAGAAGCAATCTCAATCTACCAACACGAGACAGACGGTGACGCAAAAGCTATGTCTGTCGTTCTTGATAATTTGAAGAGCGAAGATCGTGCGAGAGAATTAGCAAATAAATCTTCAACGAAAGAGTGTTGGAAGATATTTGGTCAGCACTTACTTAGGAAAAGTGATGACGATTCTCAACTACCTGAAGCATTGGATTGGTTGAAACGCGCAGAAGACTGGAGCGTGATAAAGGACGCCGTTAGCTTAGCCTCAACAACAGAAAGCAGAAACGCGCTAGTAAACTATCTATACGCTGCGAGAAGTACTTCTACTTCTGGTGACATGAACTTCATGCAGACGGCTGATACAGAACTTGCTTACACTTTATCAAAACTCGAGAGGTTCACTGACTTACAAGAGATTCTTGCAACTTCTCACTTAGCAAATCTAACATCAGCAGGTGACCGTTTATATGATGAAAACCTTTTTGATTCAGCCAGAGTACTCTACGCCGCGGATCACAACTATGCTCGTCTTGCTTCGACTTTACTTCAGTTAAAGTGTTACTTGGAGGCATTGGATTCTGCACAGAAAGCTTCCAGTACAAAAACTTGGACAGAGGTTTGCTTTAAATGTGTTGATGAAAACGAGTTGAGACTCGCACAGATGGCAGCTCAGCATTTGGTGATCGTACCGAGTGAGTTGGTTCCGTGTTGTGATTATTTTGAGAAGCTTGGATATATTACTGAGGTCCAGTCATTACTGAGAACCGCATTACAGAGTGAGCATACCCATGCTGGGATATTTACTCATTTAGCAAAGATGTATGCACGTCACAATCCTGAAATGCTATCGGAGTACCTCAGACTGTACCACAGTAAAATATCTCGTACTGAAATTCTGACTATTTGTGAAAAGTTACATTTGTTCAGGGATGTCGTTTTCTTACTTATTACTTGTGAAGACTACGATTCAGCGTTGCGAGTTGTACTCGACCATCCTGGTAGTCAGGGGCATTGGAGTTCTTCCACTGAAGATATATTCCTCGAATGTTGTAAAAAAACAACAGTTTTAGAGCTTATCTATGGTGCTGTAACTCTTTGCTTACAAGAACACCCAGAACTTATAAATAGACTACTAGCGACTGTTCAGAGTAGGGTGAACCCAGACAGAATTGTTAGTGTTGCTCAAAGGTTTGATAGCGTATCAGTTATAAAAGATTGGATGTTAAAAGTACAACAGGTAAACAGTAAAGGAGTTAATCAAGCATTGAATGAATTATTCATTGAAGAAGAAAACTACGAAGAATTGAAAATTAGTTTGACAGAATGTGGAAACTACAACCCAACAGACATGTCTGGTAAACTAATAAAACATCAGCTCATAGAGATGAGAAGAGTAGGGACTTGGTTATTATCAAGAACAGGTCACTATCAAGAAGCTGTGGATGCAGCATTGAGTGATAAACTTTTCAAAGATGCGACAGACTTCGCTGCTGCTTCGGAAAGTCCTCAGATAGTCGAAAAACTTCTTCGCTACTACATCGACAACAAACTTTATGAATGTTATGCTGCTGCACTTTACAGTTGTTTCGACAACACTCAACCAGATGTTGCTTTGGAACTCGCATGGAGAAATCAACAGCAAGATCTTGCAATGCCTTATCTAATTCAAATTGTTAAAGAACTTTGGGATTCAAAATGCAGCTGTAAAGGTAAATGCCGATAATAGCCATGATTTGAGGAGATTTTGAGATAAAACGAAAATTTACTTTATCGGCTTGACTCGCAAACTCTCTATTCTTCTTGAACTTATTTTGGACCCCCGGAATTGAACTATGTGGGCGGGGTACTCACTAATAGATACCCAGAATCAGCTGCTATCTCTGAACGGTTTTTTCTAACCAATTTGTCATTGAGAATATTCTTTTTTTTCATTCCTATCAATGTTGTTTTGTTTAATTGCTGTCACTCTCCAGTGTGGATTCGCAGTTTCCCAATAAAAGAAAAAAAAAAAAAAATGGAAGAAGGGAAAAAAAAAAAAAGACTTTCACGAAAAATAAAATAAAACGTAAGCGCCCCTTTAATGATTATTCTTTTTTCCATTTCCTGATCAGCACCGTGGCATTAGTAAGAAGGAGGTATTGTGCTAACTGCTATTAATATTATTATTGGTCTCGCGTGCTGTTTTTTTTTGTGCAAAGATGGAGTTCGCTTAATGGGAATCCTGTTTGTATTTCTTTTTAACTACTATACGTTATTATGTGCTCATCCAAGGCTTGTGTGTCGTGTTTGGTGGAAAAAAAAATTTTTTTTTTTTTTTGAAATCTCCTTTTTGGAGAATATTTTCACTGCTGTTTTGTCGTGGTTTTCCCTTTTTTTTTTTTTTTTTGGTTGACAAAAAAAAAAAAAAAAACTTCTCTTCTTCCCTCAAAAAAAAAAAAAAAAAAAAAAAAAAAAATAAAGAGAAATTTAGTGTTTTTTTTATTATTTTGCTGCTTCGCTTATTATTTGATTTTGTGGCTAACCATGTCTGCTATTGCTTTAACTAATGTTTTATTTATCTTAGTTTTTTTTTTTTTTTTTTTTTTTTCCGCCACTTTTTTATATCGTTTCGATGGTTCTCGTCTTCAGTGTAACGACATTGATCTTCCAACTGCTGGTTGTTGTTCACACACATCTTTGATATTTCCTTTTCTATTTCTTTTAAAACAGCATACGATATGAGATGAAGACCGACAACGGCTAGCAGGCTTCCCCATTGTACTTCTCCCTCAGGAATTTCTGAAAAAAAAATCAAAGTCTCGATTTGAGAAAATGTGAAAATCATTTCATATTTTGTAGTTGTGTTTTATTATTATTATTATTTTTTTTAAAAAAACAAAAAAAATCAGATCTAATTTTAAGATGTCAGATTCTAAGGAACATACAGAACTCAACCTTCAGAAACTCCCTTCAGGAGTGGTAAAGGTAAATATTAGTGACTCTAAGGCGATACGTCACGCATTAGATGACAAGTTGCAAGTTCTTATGGTTGAAAGTGGATACGTTGCTGACAACTGGATGAGCAACTGGAAGATTGCGTTGGGATTAGCAGCGATTTCAGTAGCCATACTGTGCCATGTTGTTCCGGTTCCATTTCCTGAAAATAGAATAATCGTAGGATCTTGTTGTGTTTTCTATGCAATCTTTTCTGGAATCATGCAGCTACTCATCTCTTACGTAGAGAAGGAAATAGTGTTTTTATCGCAAGCCGATGCGAAGGGTCGTCGCGTGCGTGTTCGTACTCACATGCCGAACTTTTCTGCTGAGTATAAAGTAATCGTTGATATCATTGCACCCATTCCTTCGACCTTTTCAGGTCATATTGCTGCTTACACTTCGAAGAGCACGATATCAACTGGTCAACACACTGCTTCAATAGGTCAGTTCTTTGATGATAGAGGAGTCTTGTACACTCCTGGTCTTATGAAAGTATGTTTACGTTTTTAACACAGTGTGAAGCTTTTTATGGTTGAGATAACAACAACAAAAATAAATAAAAAACAGCTTCTAACAGACGTTATCGGATTGGCTTCAAAGAAGGTTCAGTAGGCAACTCATTAGGTGAGTTGAGTATTAAATTTGAGTATGGACGCGTTATACAAAGTGACCTTTGTAGCGTTTTGTTTAGGTAACAGCAGATATCGTTCGGTAAAGCTGGACAATCCGACAACCCATTGGAGGTCATTACCTGAATCCGTGTGACAGTACAACATTATTGTTGTTGAATTATCGACTGAAATTCTTTTTTTTAAATTTTTTTTTTTAATGTATGGTAAAAAAAAAAAAAAAAAAAAAGAAGACATTACAGTCATTGGTACAAAAGATTCGTGAAGCAAGAAAGAATTGAAAAAAAAAAAAAAAAAAAGAAGGAAAAAAAAAGGGAAGAAAAAAAAAAAAAAAAAAAAAATACTCTTTTCCGTTGATTCAACAACCCGTGTCACCGGCCAATGAGATCTGTTGTTTTGAGTTGATCGCTCTGGTTGTTTGACATATGCGCCTTTAGCAATTACACAAACATACTTTAAAGTAACAATACAATACAATATGAGTTGTTTTCTGATATCTTCTGATGTCACTCTGCGAGTCTTACAATTCGTAACATTTAGAGAACGTGTCTTACTAGCAACTGTCTCAAAGTCACTTGAAAAACTTTCTCGTGAACTTCGTAGCGTATCTTTATACGGAGCCCACATGATAGCCACACCCATGATCATAAAATGGTTAGTTAAATGTCCTCATTTAAGGTACATCAGACTTCATGGTGCTGGAGAAGAGGTAGCTACAACAGATTTAAAAGAATTATTTAGAAATTGCAAACACTTAAAATGCGTTTCTTTACAACACAATCGTAAATTAAATAAATCATTTGTTGAGGATCTTTGTACCGGAAGTAGTGTAGGGATTACAGAGCTGTCGTTGTGGAATACGGGTGTTGATTTGGAACCACCTAAGTGTTTGAGAAAGATGGATTTTTTAAAAATAATAAAAAGTTTTCCAAGCCTTCAAAAACTTGATATCCGCGGCCAGATCTCAGTCGACGATGAAGTCCTCTCATTCGCTGGAGAGAATCTTCCAAACCTGCAGACGATCGCTCTTGCTGGAACTAACATTACTGGAAGGGGGATCTCTTCTCTAATCAAACTCTCCCCACAACTACAAGAAATCGGCTGTTTCGCCGCTGAAGACTTTTCAAGCGGCAGTTCGATTCTCAGTTCAGACAATTTTCCAGGCAGTAATTCCAGATTTAGTATCCCCGAAGTAGAATGTGGATATTCAAGTTCTTTGCAAACATTACACTTACTACAACCGATGCAGAACTTGGTAGTTGATGTGTCTCAATTTCCTAATTTGAGGAAATTGTCACTCCAAGACTGCAGGTTATTCGGTGGAAAGGTTAAGATTGACTGGGGGTTTATTGGTAGCTCTCTAATAACGGAACTCCACGTCGCACAGCTAGAACCATACAGCGAACATTTCACAAGTGCTATAGAGAGTATGGGTAGACAATTAAAATACCTCGTATTGGGGTCTTGTAATTCTTTATCATTTTGTAATGCGTTGACCCAATGTGTGGAACTTGAGCAATTACATATATCAAGTCCTAGCGGTGATATTCTTAAAGTAGTTGGAAGATTGCCTAAGTTGTTTTATTTGAAGATCAACGCTTTAAATCCGAGGGAGCTCAAAACTTTCTCACTGTCAAAGTCAGTCGATCCTCCTATTGTCAAACATTCCAGTGGTATAACGATTGTTCCAGAGAATACAGCTGGGAACACCCCTCCTCGAGTTATTAGTAATGAATATTTTCAAAAGCTGTCGCACTTTGCTATTTCTTTAGAGAAGGAAGCTTTGTCATGGACGGCTGAATTCCTACCTGATTTTATAAGAATGATGCCTATGTTGGTTGGATTCTTTTTATACAGCCATCAGTTTACTGACACGTTCGGAGTAGTCAGCGCCCTACCAGTTGATCGGATGGAAGTATTATGTTTAGGTATCATCACTACGCCTTCTTTAAAATCACTGTTTGATTTAATTGGAAAAATGGTTAGATTAAGGCGTCTCTACATCGAACAACGACTATTATTGACGAGTCATTTGTTATTGAAACAAGCTGTTTCTGGTCTTCAAAATTTAACTGTTTTTGGTCCTGAAAAATCATCGTTATTCGCAGCAGACAATGGTCCTGGTGCAGTGTTTCAGTCATGGACAACTGTTGGAGGTGGTAAATATAAATCTCATGATAGCAGAGGATATCAGACTTCCCAAATACTAAAGCCATTCGATAAATTTACATCCATAATATCGGACCCGTACGAACATTGTGTTGAGCTCGCTTAGGAATTCTTATTTACACTTTTTCTTTTTACGTCGATCTTTAGTTTTTTTTTTTTTTTTTATTTATTATTATTATCACTCTCAACTCACTACCATTCTGATATACTGGTTTCGATCTGGAATTTTTATGGAAAAAAAAAAAAAAAAAAAAAAGAAAAATTTATTTACACTAGCCTAACTCATCCTTTTTCTTTAGTATAAAGGTGATGATGTGATTTTTGATTTTGATTCTTTTTTAAAAAAGAAAATTTTGATAATTCTTATTTTTTTTTTTTTTCTTCTTTATAGATAAGTTGATAGACAAAAGTCTCATGACAGATGTCTGGGACAAGAGAGCAGCATCATTTGGAGGGTCGTTGATATCACCGGAATATCCGATTTTAGATTCTGGTCAGGCGACATCATGTGGAGGATGCGGTAGACCTATTACAAGCAGCGCGTATTGTCCAATAACAGGAAGGAAACATAACAACGAACAGAGACCTGCAGCTCCTGCATGGTCTCAAGTACTATCCCCAGTGATGCCGCAGGAGGGTGTTTTTGATGCTTTTCAATCTAATAATCAAACCCCACGAGGATTACGAAAACAACCGATAATGACACCAGCGATACCGTTAAGGAAACCTTCAATTGGAATGGTACCAGTTGATGCTCCAGTTGGACTTCATCAAAATATTGACATAAGATCACTTACTGACATCTCTGCTCCTGTGTTGGATAAACACATATCTCCAGCGTTACCTTTGGAGTATATTGATAGTCATTCTGCTGTGGCTGTTCCATTGGCAGTTCCGCCTCCGAGGTCGCCTTCGCGATCGCCGCATAGGGTGCAGCAACAACAACATCAACAACAACAATTAAGTATAAAAAGTCGATTTAGGCCTCTCCCTCTCTCTCCTATTGCTGTTCCTGATCGGTCTCTCGAACTTGAACTGGCAGCTCTCGCGAATACCGCTCATGAGATTCAAAATATCCTTCAAGAACAGGGAGTCACGTCAACGCTAATTCCTCCTCACGCTTCACCTGGTAGTATTGCGAGTTCTCCTCCTCGCAGTGTTGCAGTTGAGGCCAATGGACTTATTGCAACCTGGTTATTGTAGTATTCAGTAGTTGCTTTACTTTTGGGCTGAAGCAAATGATCTCTTGTAGACTAATAAAAACAGACCGATTCACGTCATTAGAACAAATAATTATTATAAAATATTTTAATCGATGATTCAATACCTTTTCGGTGAGAAGGGATGAATTTAAATTTTCTTTCTTTTTCTTATTCCAAAAAAAAAAAAAAAAAGTATTCACCTCGTTGTCTTTATATAATTCTGTTAGAAATGTATTCCATTTGTTGTTGTTTGTGAAGTAAGTTTTCTTTTTTGCAAAAAAAAAAAAAAAATTATTTTCATTCTCCACAGAAATACCTGGGCGACTGCCCGGAGTCCAGCGCGCTGGAGACTAGGTGATGTCCACCGGCAGCGCCAAAGACAGCAATAACATTGACAGTAGTACTGCTGTCAACAGTAATACTGATGGTGAAGTATGGATGGACTACCAAGTCCAGGATACCTACTTCAGAACACCAAAACGGTATGAGCTCCAGATGGTAATTGGAAGAGGGCAGTTTGGGACTGTTTGCAGAGCTCTAACAAACATCGATGGAAACACTGTTAGTGTGGCGATTAAGAAAGTTCCAATCCCATCATCTGGATCAAATGAACTGGAAGAGATGCGGAGGGTTGTGAGAGAGGTTTGTCTTGTCGTTATTAACAAATATGAACAGTGAACAACCTTTTTTAGGCATTCTGCTTCAGAAGCGACTTCTGCTATTCTGTAAAGCAATTCGTCTTCTTTGTGTCCTAATCTTGATAAACCGTGTGTCCTGTTCCTTTTGGATTACTTATTTAACTGAATTACCACTCAACACAATCAGGTTGCTCTTCTTAAGAATATTATTCACGAAAATGTGATCCACCTTCTCGATTTGTTCATTGCCAAGCCACTCATCACTGAGAAATATAGGAATGATATTTATTTAGTGACTGAGGTATGTGCTTTGTTGTATTTCTCTGTTGTCTTATGTGATTTCATTTATTTAAAAAAAAAAACAGGCTCTTGAGACTGACTTATCAGGTCTACTTCGGCTACACAAAGCATTACCTCCAAGTCACGTTAGATGGTTGGGGTATCAACTACTGAGGGGGATAGGGTATCTTCATGATTGTGGAGTCGCTCACAGAGATTTGAAGCCGAGTAATATCGTAGTCAGAGCTGACTGCAGTTTAAAAATTGTTGATTTCGGATTAGCGAGAGGTAACCTCGACGGTAACGACATGACTGAATACGTCGTCACTCGACACTACAGAGCACCTGAGTTGTTATGTGAAACTAAGAACTACTCTTCTGCTATTGACATCTGGAGTGTTGCTTGTGTGTTAGTTGAAATGGCTACTGGTCAAGTATTATTCCCTGGTCGTGACGTCATTAATCAACTGTTGTCTATTTTAGTTATTGTCGAGAAACCGAGCGGAGAAAGGTTGAAAACGATGAATTGCTCCAACTCAGCTCAGGCATTCCTCGCAACGCAACCTTCCAGGAAACCAAACCAATTAGAAACTATTGAGAATATTGTTAAAAAACATCGAACGAATTTGGAAATGCCACCAGAAATTGGTACTCTTCCAGAACTTGTTATGAAGATGTTAACATTCGACCCATCATCAAGAATCACTGCTAAAGAAGCTCTCTTACATCAGTTCTGGGAAGAAGACAATGCAGTTGGAGAGGACGGTGAAGAAGAGCAACCAGAGGAAGCGGAAGCTGAAGCAGATGCTGATGAAGAAACTGATGAAGAACCTCCGAAGCCACTCGATCTCCAAATCGAATCGAAATCACTCTCTGAACTTCATGCGATGCTCACTGATATGTTGAATTCATTCCCTCACAATGCAAAGATAGACTCAATCTGTACTGCGTAGTACTACAGATGCATTATTCGGTGGCTAATAATAGTTGATCGGCTGCTTGATAAAAGTGGTCATGACTCGCGTTTATCAGAACAGCAGAAAAAGGTATTCGCCCTGCGTTTTTATTCGATTCACGTTTTTTTCCTTTCCTTTTTTTTTTTTTTTTTTTTTTACTACAAAAAAAATATACATAAAGACTGACTTCGTGTTGTTAGCGTAATTATGTTAAAATTGTCTGAAATGCCTGAGCATCGTGTCCAAGCGAACGTCAGACGTTATTTTTTTATTTATTTTTTTTTTTTTTTAATTTCTTTTATTTCTCTTTCGCGAGTGCTCAATCGTTACAACTGCGACCACTCTTTGTGAGATGTGAGCTCTGTGTGTTTTCTATTTTTTTTGATACACATGCATGCTTGCAACAGCTGTTCGTGATTTCTTTTTTTATACAAAAATGAAATATGAGGGAAAGCAAATTAGTACCTTTTTTTTATAAAAAAAAAAAAAAAAAACGAAAAAATGAAAAATAAAAACAACGAAGAAGAAGAAGAAGAAGAAGAAGAACAATTGAAGAAATGAAAAAAAAAAAAAAAAAAAAAAACTTAAAAAAAAAAAAAACAAGAAAATAATGGATATGATGTTTTTAAAAAAAAAAAACAAAAAAAAAAGGTCGATAGTTCCTCATAGAGCGCACTAGTGTATCCTCTCTTTGGGCTCCGTGTATTTGTCTTCTTTCTGCTTCTTTTTCTTTTACTGATTTGAGAAATTATCTCTTGCATTACATTACTATTTCTTACCAGACATAAACATGTTGAAAAGAGTCATCCACTGATCTAGGCATCTTGACGGTCTCTCTGTTTCTTAGTCTTTTTCGATAGATAAGAAACAGCTACTGTGTTATTCATAATACTGGTACCAGTAACGATTTTATCTTGGATTACACAGGGTCATTCCATAGACGATGCTTGGAATAGATAAGACTGCGTGAGAGA
This sequence comes from Flectonema sp. DT1601, assembly GCA_964019425.1. Lineage (NCBI taxonomy): Eukaryota > Euglenozoa > Diplonemea > Diplonemida > Diplonemidae > Flectonema > Flectonema sp. DT1601. Next base: position 62,391 of record OZ025832.1, on the reverse strand, counting down.
ATTTGATTAAAAAAAAAAATTGTTATTATTATTCTTGTTTTACTGAAATACATTACAGAGAACAAAAATGTTAGCAGCAATAAAGATTGGTCTCTTATTGGCGGTTTGTCTTCTTCTTTTTTGTAGCATTCTGATCAATCGAAAAACGACTGTGATCATAACCGTGAAGAATATGAAATCAAAAAAAGAACCACTCGTACTACTCGAGGAGTTGGAATTGGACGATCCGTTATTCATGGGAGATATAACACTAAATGATCTCACGTATATTCACATTCCTAAAACTGGAGGCACCACAATAGAAGAACTAAGCAAAAAGCTTACTCACAAAATGGGAAGATTTAACCCAACATTTAGAAACAAAGTTGGTCTCAAGAGAAACTTAAAAGGTCTGACAGTGAAAGAAAAGAAACAAACGATCAGATGTAGTCACTGGCATGTTCCGTTATGGAGAAAAATTGAAGAAGCAGAAAATCACAAAGTTGAACCATGGGCTAGAGATTGGTTGAAAAGAAAGAGATTTGCTGTTGTTAGAGACCCAGTCAGTAAATTAATAAGTGACTACAATTGGCAAATAGCATCACACTGGGGAAGGAGGCTACTGATGGCTCATTCTTCATTTATTACTTCGACAAGTAAAATAAAACCATTTTGCAATACCAAACTAATGAATGAAATAATCTACAACACGATACGATTCGCCACAACCAAAGTTATTAACTACATAGACTGTCACTACATACCTCAAGTAGATTATTTAGTTGACAAGAATGGTCGTCAACAAGTCGACTACATCATTAAGATAGAAGACCTTGATCACTACCTTATTATGTTATTTAATCAGGCTGGAGCAGGAATTACTAAATCAGATATCAAAGCGTTGAATAGAGGTGATCAAAAAAACGCAAAATGTACAGCAACAGCTGACCAATTATCTGACAAGACTCTTAAACTTATCCGTGAAACCTATCATGATGACTTTACTAGACTTGACTATCCTCTTCCCGTATTGAAGGGAGAAAAAGATGTTTGATAGTTCTTTTTTTTCTTCTTTCTTTTTCTTTTTCTTTCCCAATTATTATTTACACACCCTTTTTAACTAACTTAACTAACTTTATTTGTGTTATTTTGTCACTGAGAGTTGATTTGTGAAGGTTACTTATTTTCAGACCAAATTCTTTAATATGACTTAAGAAATATATATTCGGAGTTCCCCTTCAATGGTCGTCAGTCAAAGGCGTCTGTTGAGCACCTGCGCTTATCGCATCTTTGATTTAGAGAAGGGTACCCGAGTGTCCACTATTGAGGTCAAAAAACTGTATAAAAAATTAGCCATAAAACACCATCCTGACACTGGTGGGAATGCTAAGTTAATGCAGGGGTTAAATGAAGCGTATAAAGTACTTCTGTCAGAGGCCGAGGTAAACGGACGCAGAATCCGACCAACAGGAAATCGAACTCCTGGTGAGCAAACCAGCAACGACGAGGAGATTGGAGAAGAATTTTATAGCTACAGTGCTGCGGCAGATTCTGAGATTCTAGGTTGGCTACGCGAGGAACAAATTCGACAAAGAGAAGAAAAACTACGTCGAGAACGTGAACAAGAACAGTCCAGAGCTCTAGAATCAGTACTTGAGGTAGAGTATAAACACCTACTCGAGTCATGGAATAGGAAAAGACTTCTTATGGATGCTGCTGAAGCTACTCTCCTAGAACAATATAAAAGTCATTCAGACCCGAGAAGTCTAACTCTCTGGTCTGAGGCATACGACAGGTGGATAGATTGCTGGACTACTTTCAATAAAACTGTCGCTGTTTGGGGAAAGTGGAAAGGCGATCCTTATGAACAAGTTGGAATGTGGGTCGAAGCAGACAAATATAAAAAAGGACTCTGGGACTCTGACAGCAGACAGTGGCGAGGTCACGCATGGAGCGCGAGGGCAAAATGGGACAAACGGAATAAAACAAATAAGCTCCACCCGACATAGGCCTCTTAGCTTCTTACAGATTAAAAGCTACCGAAACGATGTTGGCTTTTTAAAAACTTCCTTTGATCTGCCATAATATACTAATTTCTTATAATTCAGTATACAGTAATCTCAGCTAATATTTTTAAATTATCTTTTTTTTCATCAGTTTTAAAAAGTATCATGAAACGAGCGTTGCTGTCTCGGAGCATCCGAAAACAGCTTCAACAGCGAAATGTTGCAAACATTCCAGAGGAGGGAGGATATCAGAAGAAAGTTGTGAAAGGCAACTCGATTATGGATCGCGTGAATGAGAAGAAAAGTAATTCAGCATCGTTGCTGAAGAAGCTTCCTGCTCTCAGCATGCATTTGAGTGAGAAACAAAAAGTAGTTATGAAAGATAGGCCGAGAGAGTTTTCAGAAAGTCGTACTCCATACAAATCGTTTACTAATAAGTTGGTATCATCTGCGATAGCTAAGGCTGTCTCTGAAGGATTAAATCAGGACAGATGGGAGCAGTTTACTGAAGATCAGGCAGGCAGCTCTTTGCCTTTACAAAAGCCATTGAAAAAGGTAATTGCAAGAAGCGGATATTCGTCAGGTTCTGACCAGACAGCTTTAGAACAAGGTAAGATTAAAGTAAATGGAAAAGTAATTATGAATCCTCAGTTTCTTGTTACTCCGCGTGATGAAATTGTTGCTGGTGATCAAAGACTTTTAATTGGCCATCCGAGGCTGTGGAGATTCTTCAAAGGATATGACAATCTTGGTAAAGTAGTTCGTAATCTTGATGAACGAAAACATTTTGATAGAATTCATATTCCAGGATTACCAACTTTCTGTCATGAAGCTTCTCGTGAATTAGGTAATGGTGTTTCTGGTCTAATTCTATTCACAAATGATGATCATTTATCGACATACTTGAGAAAGTCTGCTGACATAGAACGTGATTGGGAGGTCTCAGTGAATGGGGTATTTCACCAGGAATTATTAAGGAAGTTGAGCACTCGATTCGTGTTCGATGGTGTTACCTACACCAACATGGAATGGGCGATAAAATCAGTCAGATCTGTATCCGGGGTTGGTCATGGTTTGTCTCCCAACAAAATAATTGAAACTACCCTTCAAATTCGAACATGGGGAGAAGGACCAAACTTGAAAAGACTACTCGGGGTATTAATGAAAGGTATTAGTTCTAAAGTAAATGATAAGCTTACAAGGATAAAAATAGGACCATACGATTTGAGTAAAATGGTTGAAAACAGAGCGATTGAATGTTATATTGATGATGGTCTCTTTCAATTTACTGACCCAACATGGCAACCTTGGATTAAGTATCACGCCCCATTACTTATTGATAAAACGTTTTCAAGAGTTCAACGATACGTAAACCATAAGCGAAGTGGCCCAAAAGGTGTTGACGCTTTTGAAGATGAATTAGAGCATTACAGATCAGAAAAATTAGACAATGTTCGCAAACAACGAAAACGATCTCATACAACTGCTCCAATATCCCCAGACAAAGCCATTGAAGTTGTTGATAATGAGATGTTTCGTACAAGACGTCGCCAGAAGGTTGTTGGTACAATGCCGAAAACAGCCGTCCGTTCAATCAGCAGCATCCTAGCAGATATAAAGCCAACTGATATAGTAACGGGTATTGCTTAAGTTAGTTCATCAGGTTATGGAATTCAGTCAAGATGATTGAAACCCGTCCGCTGAGTGTCGGTTACTTCATCATCCCTTAAGAGGTTTCCTGCAAATATCAGTAGTAATATAACTTTTATAACTATTTGTGTACAGGAAACTTTAAAAAAAGATGTGGAGTTTTTATTTTGGAGACCCTCTCACAGATTTATTTCTAAAACACAAAAAAAAAAAAAAAAAAATACGAAACATGACAACATTGCTGTCAAACTACGATGAAGACTCACAAGTTGATCTCCTCGACACGTTTGTTGAAAAGTTTAGTGACGCTGTGGTACCAGGAGAGAGGGAATGGCTTAGTAGTATTCCTACTTCACTGCATGTCAAACCGTTTATTATAAATGAACTGCTTTCAGAAGAAGAATGCAACTTTTTGATGAAGGGAATCAATTATAAAGAAGACCTTCAATGGAAGCAAAACGGTGATGGAGAAGATTTATATCGAAAAAATTTAAGATCACAAATCGACCATCCGTCGTTTACTGAGTTGTTATATTCCCGAATAAAGAAATATTTACCAGAAGTCTTTGAAGTCCCTCCTGAGACAAAAGAACTCGGGGGAATGTCGCAGGGAACATGGCACTTACAAGGACTCAACTCAAGTATTAGATTTTGCAAGTATACTTCTGGAGGAGTATTCAAACCACATTATGATGGTATTTATATGACTGGAATGAATGACAGATCACTCATAACTTTAATGTTCTACTTGAATGGTGATCTAGACGGTGGTAGTACTAACTTCCTGAAGGATCCTGATTCAGACTGTCCAGCAGTGAAACCAGAAGTGACATCATCAGTCAAACCATCAAGAGGTCTTTGTATTTGTTTTCCTCACAATCTCTATCACGAAGGAGATCCGCTTCTCTCTGGAGAGAAATTCATACTTCGCACTGATGTGATGTACCACAGATCTACTCCTCTCATACCCGATGATCAACAGTCAAAACTTGATGAAGCAGATGCATTAATGAAATTGGCACAGGATTTCGAACGATCCAAACAACCCGAGGAAGCTGTAAAATGTTACAAAAGAGCTTTCAGACTAAACCCTGAACTTGCGTACCTATAGTACTTTTTTGATGTGTGGTTTTTGACTTTTTCACTACTTCCTCCCTACTCAACTCAAGCAGTGGCAGTGTCACAGAATTGACCACCACATGCGATCCAACTCGTTGAGCCCAAAAATAAATAGCGGCCTTCGATATCGATTTGGGGATCTATTCTAACCTGAGATTCCTTTCGTACTTTTGTTTTTTTTAATTTATTTATACTCAACTCATGACTTAATTTTAATTAGATACAGGAACCTTATGAAATAATTAAAGAGTTGGTAGAGGTACTTGAATACATCAAATCATTCTCTCAAAGGCTTCCCAGCACACCACCCTAATTAACATGTCTGAATCGAAGTTCGTTCCGAGAGCTCGTTTTGGAGATACTTCGAATAGAGGAAAAGTGACAACAACATCAACAGCACATAAGAAAGACGACGACGACTCCAGAGGATGGAGAGGAAAGAAGAGTGATGAAAAGAACAGCAGCAACAATGGTAAGGAAGAAGAAGGAAAGGATAAAGTTTTCTGGCAGGCTAAGTCATCTGTGAGTGACAGGTTTACAGCACTCAGACCTTCTGCAGGTGGAGGGAAGCGTGGAGACAAAGGAGGAGAAGAAGGATCAAATGCCGCACCAAATAACAGATTCTATGGAGGTGCTGCAGCTGGTGCTGACAGAGGTGGAAAGGGAAAGAAGAACTACAGCTACAACTACGGAGGAAGTAATGAAACTTATCACCATGATAGTGCGAAAGGTTATCCAGAAGGTCAGCGTCATCCTCTATCTGACACCTGGTCATTCAGTTATAGAAACAGAAATCACAAGGCTGATACCTGGGAACAAGTTCTTGAACAGCAAATAACTCACATCGCTGACGTAGATTCTGTTGAGTCATTCTGGACTGTCTACTCCCACTTGACTCAGCCTTCTTACATTCCTCAAAACTGTGACTACCTCGTCTTTATGAAGGGAGTGCAACCTAACTGGGAGGTATGTCAGTTGCTCATGTTTTTTTTTCATAATAAAAAATAGTAATAAACTTTTAAACTCAAACAGGATCCAGCCCTTGTCAACGGTTGTAGAATTAGTCTCCGTTTAGAGAAGAAAGTAGTCGGTCAGGGTTGTGGAAGTGATATTTGGGAAGACATTCTCCTCCAAACTATTGGAGCTCAATGGAATTCAAACACAGTTGCCGGTGCAGTAATTTCTCAACGAGGAAGATGCGAAGATATTATTTTCTGGCTGAAAGTCTCGGATGACGAGTCTGTATCGGTACGTCGATTTACTTTCAATGATGTAAAAATATACCCATTCTCTCTTTTCTCAAAAAAAAAAAAAAACAAAATCAAACAAAACAGGCGATATCTGTTCAAATAAGTACTATATTTGAACGTTACACCACTCAGTTCAGTAAGAAAATACAAATTTTTGGAGAAGATCAGAAGTTTCATGAGTAGTCGATGGTCGAAACCCGACCCCCCGCCTGAATTATGAAGACGGTCACGTTAGTCGGGTTTGAAGTTCTTAATAATTTCTTTCACACACCACCACATTACTATCCCCAAGTGGCATAGGTTGCGGCATGCGGTAATAAAAAGTAATTATCGTTCGCTGATGGAAGTGCCGTCTTAACTGGTAGAAGTGACTAAATGTAAGTTTAGCTCAACCCACTTTAGATTCACAAAATGAAGTTTAATCAAAATAATTAACTTCTGAAAACCCCTCCCTCGTTGGGATAGTTCGGTAGTCTGATGTTGTGGTTTTATGACATTACTGGCGATACTTCTCGGAGAGAGGAGTCACCTACCCCTTTGTGTGATTCTCATTGTTGGGATCACTTTGTTACGTTCTAATTATTTAGTCTCACATTAGGGCTCTGCTAACAGTCGAGGAGCTAGTCCTTTACAACTTCTTTGTGGTTGCGCGCGTTGCAAACACGTTCAGCGAAATTAGAGAACGAAAAAGGAAACCGTTTTTCGCAAAAAAAAGAAAGAAAACATAGAAGAAGATAGTAGTGAGGGGGCGGGGGGAGGGAACGGCGAACGGCACGACCAAGTGTTTGTGGTATTTTAAAAGCAATAACCTGACCCTTCATGCATACAAAAAAGAAAAAAACCTAACACGTAAACAGTTCAAAAACAACAATAATTCACTCTCCTCCATCTCTACTTAGACCTCATAATCACAATATGACGTTGGGTCTGTTTGTAACACTCAACAAAATTTAAAAAAAAAAAAAAAAAAAAATAATTCCAACACAACAGATACACTCAACATTTATAATGGGAGGCTATAAAGGCCTCTGCGTATTCGACGTCGATAACACAATCACAAGGGGAGCAGGTGCTGGTTCTGAATGCGGATCTATTAAAAACTCTCCGGTATGTATAGGATGCGAGGGAGATTCGACAGCAGCACGTCTCGGCTACTCCGGAGCAAATAATTACCCTGCAGTATATGGAAAGCAAGCAATAAAACAATGTATTGATAATGGAATGGCTGTTGGTGTTGCGACGTTTGCGAGATGTAAAGGAAGTGGACCTGCGGGAGTTCACTCGAGGTATGGTTTCTTATCGGGGATGGGATTACCGAGTGATGTGGTACACAAGAGTACTGATGGATCAATTCACAGAGGAGGAGGACTACAATGCTACTCATCATCTACTCCGAGTAAAGGTGTAATGATTTCTAATCTAATGAAACGGTACGGAGTCTCTCCTCAAAAAACTGTATTCTTTGACGATCAAAAACGGTTTCTTGATCAAGTTGCTCCAACACATGCTCACCTTCAGCAAGCAAGTAAATCATGCCATGGAGTATACTGTCCTACTGGATGTGGATTGAGTAGGAAGGAATTCGAACACGGTTTTGGAAAAATTCATCACAGAAAATAATTTCTGTGAAAATATAAAAAAACTAATTACACGTTCGTCAATTGGACGGTCAAAACGTTTCGATCGAAAGATATGCTCATCTGAGTTAGAGTTTTCTTTTATAATATTTATTTCCCTCGACAGTCAACTCATAATACTAAATTAATTAACTAACCGACAACTGACTACCATGTGTTTTATGTTAGAAAACGGATCTCGTTAACTTATTTTGATAACAGGTTTCCACTCGGGGCCCTCACCTGTCACGCCCCCCTCTCACACTTATATCATAACTGTAGACTGAATGTATTGAAGTCAATGTGGCTGCTAGTGGCGTGTACGCAGTTCTGTAGTGTTCTTTCTGTGTATTTGTCAAAGAAATTGTTTGACTATGTTGGAAGTACGAATTGCTGTACTGTTGCTGGTCTTCAGTTAGCTACTAGATGGTTGATATTGGAAATATTAAGTCTCTCTGGTCAGATGGAACAGCTTCCAAAAAGAAGAGATACCTTAATAAGGAAACTTGGATTTGGAACTATATTCTTCGCGATAGCATACGCCATGAGTCACACAGTTGGGGTTGCAAGTCTTTACTATAACACATTGCTGTTTGATCAGACTACTAAAATAGGAACGGTTCCTGCCACCCTACTACTACAATCCTTAGTCAGAGGAGCCCAGTCTCCACCATTTGTATGGTTAGCACTGATAACAACGCTAAGTGGTTGTATGCTATTCTTTTGGTCTGATTCATCATCAACATTCTACGGTGGAACAATTTGCTTAGCTGGATTTGTTGTTCGAACATACGTCGATCTTTGGACAGTTGACAGTGACGGAGAATTAATAAAGCCGGTTACGACAATGTACTGTCTTGGACCTCCTTGTGCATTATTCTTACTCGTACTCGCACACTTTATAGATGAGGATAGGTGTGTTTCTTTTTTGTATTGGTTTTATCGGAATTTCTTATTTTTAAAAAAAAAAAAAAAAAAAAACCAGAAATGACGTACTCTCATCACCAGCAGCAATACTGATGGTAATAGTGGGTGCAGCGGCTAGCCTGTTAGGTCATCTGGGAATGGCTAAGGTGATAGAACGCTCAGCGCTACCAGTTGCTCCAATATTTCTCTGTGTTTGCAAACTATTTCTATTTGTGTTTACTGATTGCGTAGTATTTGGATTCTCCTCTATAAACGCAAACCAAGCAATGGGGATGTTGCTGTCAATGGTTGGCCTCCTTTCCACAATAGCACCTCTCCTAGCGTTTTGGTTGCTTCTTATTGGAACGGTTTATGTGACTGTGATTGCTGGTGATGCATTTCTGTCTCCATTTCATTTCATGTAATTATAATTGTGTGAAGTTATCGATCAAGCGTAGTTCACTGCAGACGTATGTATAAGAATTGTTGTTTTTCTTGACAACAAAAAAAAAAAAAAAAAAAAAAAAAAAAGAAGGTAAAATTTCCGTGTAAAAAAAAACTGAAGTAAACCAGTCGTCGGGGCATTTTTTGGTTAAGTTTATGTCGGTCATCACTATATCTTTTTTTTTATTTATTATTATTTTTTTTTTTTTTTTCATTTCTTTTTTTTTGTTATTTGTTGTTCGGTATTTTGTTTAGTCTCCCAAGACCCCCGGAGGTAGCACTATCTTGAAATGGTGTAGACGTGCAAGAAGGTCTTACCCGACAGCTGTACAAGAACGGTCGTCCTTCAGGCAGGTGTTTTATGCGTCAATATAATTGTGGTTCCTTTAGTGAGGTAATATGTCTGGAAGATTTTTTTTTTTTTTTTTTTTTTTGTGCACCGATGAAATCGGAGAAGAAAAAACCTTTCAGAATAAGAGAATCTGTTTATTTATTACGGTCAAAAAAAAAAAAAAAAAAAAATGTTATCTATTTTCCGTGAGCCGCTCAGTATATTGTCTTGCGATCAACAAAAATATATAACGCTTATCCGAAAGGTTTTTTTTTTTTTTTTTTTTTTTTTTTTTTTTTTTCGTTGAACGCGCTTTTGCTTGAGGGAAAAAAAAAAAAAAAAAAAAAGAGGAAAAAATAGGAAAGGAAAAAGTAACAGAAATTGGAAAGAACAAGGAATTTAAAAAAAAAAAAAAAAAAAAAGTACAAACCATGAGAAGTATATTAGTATCCAAAATAGGGGCGCACTCCCCCCTTCTTGTCGCGTCTTTGTGAGAGTTTTGTTGTAATTTGTTTTACTAATTTGTTAGTACTTTTTTCTTTTAGATTCTTACACTTAAACACCACTAGCATGCCTAAAGATGCCGACAAAAGAAAAACAACGACGGAACCCACTGCTTCCTTTCAAGAAAAGAATAATGAAAAAAGTGTGTGAAGTCCCTGCGATTCAAGGAAGGGAAATAGAGAATGATAACGGCATGTTGTGGGCAGCAGAAGTCTCTGATTTGTATGCTGAGATGACGAAGAAGAAAATATCCTTAGAAGAAGATGATATGATTATGGAAGAAGTGTTGGATGACCAGGTGGGGTGTCTACGACTTTGGCAGATATACAGCCCTCTCAAATATGACAGCTGGTGTTGTCGAATTCAAGAATGGTTGGCATGGAAAAAACTTCCTGCAAATCAAAGATATTCAAACAGCGTTGATCAATTCAAAGAATCGATTCCTATCTCTCATTGTTATTCACAACATCAACAAGTGATTGGTCTTTGGATACCAACTTACTGGAGAGAAGCATGGACCATAGCAATGTTTGGATTTACTGATCCTGTTCGCGCCTACACAACAGTTGAAGACGCTATTACTTCTTCTGTTGTTCCAACTGGAACCACAGGATTGTATTCAAGTACTTTATTATACTGTTGGTTTATTCCTGGAAAGATATCAAAGACTACTCTTCCACTTGCTGACTACGGTACTGTACTCCGACCACCTGATGGAGATACCGAATATTGGTCGTGGCTCTCACGTAAAGACTCTGAACTTCTTATACTCGACCCAGACAGGTGTCTACTGCCGCAGTATATTTGTCTTCAAAAACCAAGTCCTAGAGACCAAGGAGACACAGAGGACATTGCTGAATTAGCATTAAAGGAAGCGAAGATGTGGTCAGCTGTATCAACGTGGATGATCACTACCGACAGCGAACATGAAAAACATCGACCTCTGTCTCTCCCAACAGATTCTAATAACGAAATTGATTATTATATTTCTGAGTTCGAAACCCGATCTCGTAAATGCCACTGGAATATTGCTTGCATTGAAGCTACGCTGTTATTCAATACAACAACTCATTTGATAATTAGAACACAAGAAGTTGAAGTTCGATGCTCCATCGATGAACAACAAGATGATGAAAGAATGCTATTCGAAACACACGAAGCTACCTGGTATAATATGATAATTGGTATGCCGTACTAATAATGGTTATTTAAAAAAAAAAAAAAAAAAAGAAATTTTTAAAAAAAAACAAACAGGAATAGAAAGCCTAATAATAGATGAGGATATTGAAATGAGACTTCTGAACAAACTGTTGGGAATCGTTCTACTGCCAGACTGGCTACCTCAATTAAAACACTTATCAACAACAATAACTCGACTAATAGGCGCTGCCATCATTCCAACAACAGATACTAAAATTAAAGAAGAACGACAAGTAGTACTTCGATATTCGATTGCTGCGTTTCATTGTGTCGTATCAAGTCTTCCTTTACCTGCTTTCCTAAAACATCGAGAAGCAGAGCAATTATCATCCCTGTTGTTCGATGCTGCTGGTTCAGTGCTACCGATTCACGACATTAAAAGTACCAATAAAGTTGAGGCAATCAAACTAAAAACAGAAGACAAGGATCTTCTGATCGATTTATTCGATTCATTTTGTCTCGTGACGCCAATCAGAGAGAATGTAACAACTGGAAAAACTGATTGTCCGAAAATAAATCGTCACTTGGGAAAGCTTCATAGATGGTACGACACGTTAGTATGTGTGTTGTTGTCGATTGAAAAAGGTTCTGACAACAGTAAAGACTTGTTAGTCATATATCACAGTCTAAGAGCCATGGCATCCATCGACAGCGCTCACTGTACTTCAACAGGAAATGTTCTTCTAATTGTTAATTGTGTTAGAGCCTGGTGGTGGTCTGTTGCTGTACTTACACAAGGCATGTCTGTACTTGCTCAGTGTCTTACTGCTCATCCAAAACTCGCAACACAAGAGCCAGTTATATTAAATTTTTCGTTTGAGACATGTCAAAGACTTCACTTTTCAATGATTTACACCAATAAGTTATCAGGTTTGTATAGTGGAGTACTCAGACTGTTGTGTGTGTTGGCAACAGTGTCACCATTTATAAAAGAATCGATGAATGAACATTACGTCTTATCATTCGTTGACGCATCGCTCAGACACTTCCCTCGTGAACCAGTAACTGTTGAATACTCTCTTCATCTTCTAGTAATGTTATCAACATCGTTATCACTTCGTCTTGCGATGGCACGTTGTGGTCTTGCTGAGGTTATTTCAAAGGTGGTTCATGATCGTTTTGTAGGTGCGAAATCGATTTCAAAAGCCGTCTTTCTGTTAGACTTGTTGCACAAGACGGGAGCTGTCCTTCCCTAGTAAGTAACCATCTTAACAATTATATTCTAAAAGAATCTCTCAGGAAAAAAAAAAGTGTTTTCACACTATTTTTTTCGTGTAGACTGTTTTCCCCCTTTCACTGATGATAAATCTTTTGATAAAAATTAATTCTTACCAAAAAAAAATAAAACAGGTCAAAAAATACAAAATAAAGTGATCAGAAAGTATATTGATATAACGAGGAGTGTTATTTATTGTTTTTCAAGGAAAAACTAAAAAAAAAAAAAAAAAAACTTTTAAAAAAATCAATAAAAATGGAATGGTTCGGAGGAGTATTGTCAGGTCAGACACAGACTCGAGTAAAGAAAGAACGAACAGTTTATGCCTCAGATATGTTGACTCGAGATGGTGAAGGGAGAGCAGCAATGGCATTTGGTCAACAACAACAAACATCATCGATGGCTACCTCAAGTAGTGACGTTGGAATGACGTACAACAGTAATTCTAATAGTCATTCTGGAGGATATCATAATACAACAAATATACGACAGGCTCCTTCTTTAACAGCACAGCTGTCTGCACCTCCTCCGATTCAAAATGGTCCTCAGCTGACTATCGCTGCTGGACCACCACCGCCAACTATTCGAAGACCTGTTGCTTCTCATTCACAAGTTCGGAAGAAGAAGAAGAAGACTAAAAAAGTAAATCAAACGAATATCCTAGTCCTTGGAAAACAGCATGCTGGTAAGTCAGCTTTCATTAACACTTTCAGACGGGCAATCACCGGAGGTGAGTTTTGGAGTACCGCACCAGTTGGAAGATTAATATCTCGTGGTACTTCTAGTTATGAACCTTACGAAGGTGGTGAATTGGTTCTCGTAGACACAGCCGGGAGAAAATTCGAACCAAAGATAACCAAACAAGAGGAAGAACTTTATACGAAAATGCACACGGGAATGCCGTGGAAGACAAACCTAATAGACGAAGAAGAATGGAAACATGACAATGTGATAACTGAAAATGCTATTGACCACGTCGTGTTTGTTGTACCAGCGACAGATATAATTACCGACTTAGGCCCTCTCCACATCTTAAAGAGATACGAGACCAGCCTCGCTAGATGTAATTATATTCCTTCCAGATTCTCATGGTGGGAATCACAACTTGGAAATGCTCCGTTTGTTGTCGTAACGAACGTTGATAAACTTGAAGCCTGGACGTGGTCTATGACCTCAACCATAATCGGAAAGATTAAAAATGAATTGGGAAAAATAGTTCACAAGAATAGAGTTTTCTGTATAACGAATCCTGACAACCCGCAAGACATCAGCGAGCTCACGGAATCGACGTTGACTTCTTTATATAGATCAGTGACTAATGATATCAACGTTCGAACTACTTCACTTTTAAAAAATAGAAACATCAAATGGAAGTCTGAATCTAACGATTCTACGGAAGAAGATGAAGAAGAAGAGGAAACAATTCCTCGACAGTCGACTAATTTTTCATCTGTTCATGATGATGAGATAATTGAGTTACCTTCACACAATTCAGAGATTGCCACGACCCCTCTTCAGTCTCCTGTTCATGGAGATGGTGGGTCGTTAGCAGCTGAGATTCAACGTCGAAATGCTGAATTAACTGGCAATGGAGCAATCATGTGGAGTATGGCTGCAGCTGCTCCGCCGGGGAGACCTCCAAAACTTCAATAGAAAAGAAAAAAAAAAAAAAAAATTCACAAACACCGACTGAATCATTTTGTTATACTAACAGCTGATCAAATATAGTCGGCGTTGTTGATATTCGTACCTATCTGACTTTCTGTTTTGGTTCGTTCATTACTAGATTTGTCTAATGTGAGTAGGTGTCACTGCTGCCTCTAATAAAAATTCGTTGTGTTAAAACACAAATGGCGATCTTTCTTGTTTATTATATTCCTCAAATGGGGGGGTTTTCCCCCCCTTACTCTCCTCCTTCTTGCCTAGTGTTGATTGGTTCAGGTTTTTTTTTTTTTTTTTTAAGAAAGACTTTTTGTTGTTGTTTTCCCTGTTGTTTTTCCTCATTTCAAATTGAGGATATCTGATGTTTAAGTTTTTGTGGGAATTTTTTTTTATTTTTTTTATTAAAATTATTAATTTAATCACCATCCCTACTACAGAACCGACACACAACGCGAATAAAAAAATAAAAGATGTCGGTCACGACAATCGACATCGACCCTGGCAACACGATTTCGATATTCGGTGAAATCTCAGAAGTAGTTAAGACTGATTTAAGAAAAGCTTTTACGGGAATTGGTGGATTCAGCGGCTTTAAAATAAAACGAAAAGATAAGATATTCAGCGCGGCATTGTACAAAAAACAAAAAACATTTGATTATAGGTTACGACCGGCTGTAACGATGTTAAGATTATTAGGAAGGGAATTAGACGGTAAGCAACTCATTGATGGATTGCCTGACGTCGTTCTTTCAAAACCATTATCGGAAATAGCAATCAGTAGTAGTGGTGACACAATTACAATTGACTCGAAATCGATGGCTGAGACTTTATCGGTGATGAAATCTTGTGATGATGAGGCATCGATTGGTGAGACAAATCCTCTTGAGATATGGGGAGATAAGAAATTTGAAATTACAATCAAAGAGATCATCAAATTAGAACAATCTGGTCGAATAGTTTGCGATACGAACATCTTCCCGACTGACTTTTACATCGCACTTGCAAAGCAAACTACCAAACACATTTCATACTATTCTGACAGAAGGATCCAACCAATCAAAAGTTGTGGAACTCCAGAAAGAGCAGCAGAAATATTAAAACTACTCGACGAGTGCGCCAAAAGAACTGAAGAAGCTCTTCAGAGAATAGGACCTCGCAAAGACGAGAATGACGATGACTATGAGGAATTGTGTTACCAATTTGATAAGAACTCAGGTCGTTTAAAACGTGTAATACAATCACTTAATGAAGACCCTAAGAAAATAGCATCCATCGACTCTGAACACCAACAGTTTATCTCATCTGTTCTTGAGAACCCTTTGGAATACGGCTTCAAAGATTCAGCTCATTGTGAAACAGCATTACAATGTTCGTTGAATGAATTTAGCTCTTCTGTATGTCAAACTCAAAAAGGATATTTTATGGTTGACGGTCACAGTGACTCTTACAATCAATTGTGTGAAAAGACTCCTGTTCCGGTTACATTCTTATCTGCTGCTGGTATTGATTTCTGTACTGAAATGAGTACCATTGTTGAGGGAGATAAATATTTTACTAAATCTGAAACATGGACGACGGAAGATCCACTTCACAAGAGGTACTCAGGTTGGAAAGAAGGAGGTGCAGCAGACTTTTACGAACGTGTTCTAATACTTTATAAGTGTATTTTTAAATCAGCGCAACTACAAGGTGTTACTCATCCTTGTGTACTTCCTATGGGTTTGGGTGTTTTTCTTGAAAATGTTCCAGAATGTTGTCGCAGTGAAGTCAAAGCTGCTTACTTCAAGGCTCAGCTGTCACTGTTGACAGAGAGTTGGGGATTTACTTGTTATTGTATTAATTCTGGTCCTCCTTCGTTGGTTCAATTTTTTAAGGATCTCATATCTGAATTTGATTGCAGTAAATTAAAATGTCCAATAATCTTACACTCCAGAGATGTCAAATTTCTCGCTGTTTCATTGGCATCGTTTAGCATGTCGTCTGGTTACTTAAATCCTTCGGATGCTATAGCTGTCCTACAAGGTGTTATTGGTTACTATTGGGAAGTCGGAAAGGGATCTTGTTATGTTGGTGAAGAAGACTTTGCAGCAACCAGCACTGCTACTCTTTCTCGGGTGAATGTATTATTTTGATTTTTTTTAAGAAAAGCTTTCACTTTTTCATCAAATGTGGTAAACAATCAACAAAAAAACACAGATTTCTAACCTGCACGTTGATCCAAACAGAGTAGTGTCTGCTTATAACTCGTAGCTTATTAAAATACTGAATTACGAGATCTGACAATATTGTGGAATTAGAAGTTGTCACCAGACAAGTCAACCAACTCCATCATATCATTTAGGAAAGGCTGCCTTCATATAATTAGTAAATTATTACTTCTGAGTAATCAGAAGACGTACGTAGAGAAGATTTCTATCCTTTCCTTTTTCTTCTTAACTTTAGTTATTACACACTGCGTGATCTTCTCATTTATTCTTGAGAATGACACGTAACAAAAAAAAACCCTTCTTCTTCTGCAGCTAACAAGCAGTGTCAAGGTAGCTAGCTTTTTTTAAATTTTTTTTTGTATTCTCTTTTTTTTTTTTGCAGTGTTTCAGTACTTAGGCTCAGTCGTCTTTTTATGCTACCTTATGTGACAACTTCCAACTCCTTGACCTGCCTTTTTTTTTTTTTTTTTTAATCGTTTGTCATTTTTTCACCCGTACGCTTTCTGATCTTGTCCCATTTGGGTATCTGCGAAAAGTGACTTGCAAAATGATTAACAACACTAAGAGGAGGATGGTAAATCTACCTTAAGAGGGAAAAAAAAAAAAAAAAAAATCACCCACCGTCTTCTGGCGACGGGTGATTGCCACGAAACGAGGTCTGTTCGATTAAATTTCAATATTTAAAAAAAAAAAAAAAAGCTTATATTTTTAAAAGACATTAATTGGAAGAGACCACCGAAATGGGGAGTAACTTAATGGGGTCAAAAAAAAAGAAAAGAAAAAAAAAAAAACTTAACACCTCGCTTAAATTATAAATATTAAATTAAATTTAAAAAAAATATAATACATTTAATGTTTTCAACGTTGTGATAATTATTTATATTAATATGAAAAACAGGCAACTATCCAAAAATGCCAATTAGAATAAAAAGAGGAAGAGGTCGTGCAGGTGCAGGTACCCTCGTAGAGCATCAGCTTCCACCTGAAGGAGTTGTCGCACGTTACTATAATGTTGTGGCAAGTGATAGGAGGTTGTTATTAGCAATTGTGTTGGGAGTTATCGTTGGAAGTCTACAAGCAGTTCCTTACGTGGTAAGTTTAATGTATCCCGACCAGATAGGAGGCTACACTATTCATAAATACGAAGAAGTAGTAGTCAGAAAAGACATGAAAACAAAACGATATGGATTCTCCTATTCTGATGATCTTGTTGTAAAGGAAATAGATCCTCACAGCACTGCTGCGGAAGCCGGACTTAAGAAGTTCTCTGGAAGGAGAATTCAAAAAGTAAACGGCATTCGGGTATCAACCGTCGCAGAGTTTCACAATGCCATAATAAAACGAGATCAGAGATCATCTTTATCATATCATATTATATTGAACTTTACTCCATTGTTTGCTGTTGGTAATGCTGTCAGAGCAACAAAGAGATTAACTTTTAAATATCAACAACAAGTCCAACAAGGTGCTGTTGGAGTCATCCTAAGAGCTTCCCTCGACGGAAAGACGTGCACTGCACGTATTGGAGGAGTTGTCTTCGAAGGAAGTTACAGTCAACTAGAAACAGTGGTAGATGAGGATGTTCCTCATAAATATTCAAAAGAGCCAAGTTGGATAAGAAAGTCTGATGGAGAACGCGATCTTGAAGTAATTGTATCAGAACTCGGTTACCGTAGTATGGGTTACTTTGAAAGTCTAATCGCCTACGGTATTGATAGACCTGATTTGTTAGCAATCGCTACTTCACAAGATGCTGAGGAACTTCTTATAAAACCACATCACTTTAAAGAATTGTATTCAACAGCTAAGGCTGTCGTCAGAGAGAGAAAGAGGATTTACAACCATCAAATATCTGAAGATATCGCAACTAATGATTTGACGTTACTCGCAGAGTTGCAGGCTGAGGCTCGAAAACGAGTTCTTCTCAATGCGGCCAGAGAGTTGGAAGGAAAGCCAGCTATTCCATTTTCCACTGAAGCGAATGTAGGAAGCGACCCGATGATCACAACTCGCAATGTAACAAGTTCTCAGAATGTTACTCAAATAATATCAGATCAGAATTCAACAACAGTTGCTAATACGACTACTGCTGTTGGATAGCTCCTCAAGTAGTGAGCAGTTGGAACTTACACCTCCCAATGTCACAGTGGTTTGACTGACTTACTTCTACACCATAACTGATGATGAGAGAATAGAGGTAAGTACTCTCGTAACCTAAATAGTTACTTCAAAAGACTAGGTTAAGTCATCACCATAGGTCACTGTTATCCTTAACAGATTGTTAATGTGATACAAAACAGTTGTTGTATTTTACAAATTCAAACATTCAACCCCACCATGTGAGGTGAACCTGTTGGTTGAATTGTCTGTTAGAAGTTCATTGTCTTCACTAATAATGTTGTTTTCTGGTAAGTTATCAAAACTTTTGAGGTTTTTGATTGCTACATTTGATAAGACTTATCTATCCACGAGGTCTGGATCGATTCTCTCGACTATTATTTTTTCTTTGAATGGTAATAATGGGAATTTCAGTTGTTGATATCTTTTTTTTTTCATCACTTCCGAGAGTTCCTTTTTTTTTTTTTTTTTTTTTTTTTTTTTTTTCGAGTTCATCCAAAAAAAACCTTGTGAGAAAAGTTGATAAGCAAAATGTTCACCAAACAACACCTATTTAAGTTAATTGTATTCATTACTCTCGCAGGTCTCAGTCTAGCTGTGGTTATTACAAAATGGATATCCCGCCTGATACTCAGAGTGAAGAACTAGTTGGTTCCTACCTCCCAATAATATTAAAACGAAGTGATAACGCTGAGTGTATGGACTGCTGTGCTACTGCACCGAAATGGGCAGTTGTAAACTGGGGAATCTTTGTGTGTATTCGATGCTCTGGAATGCACCGAAACTTGGGAACTCATATCTCAA
Organism: Flectonema sp. DT1601; assembly: GCA_964019425.1. NCBI lineage: Eukaryota > Euglenozoa > Diplonemea > Diplonemida > Diplonemidae > Flectonema > Flectonema sp. DT1601. Next base: position 43,379 of record OZ025832.1, on the reverse strand, counting down.
AAGTTAAATCTTGTAACCTCGATAAGTGGACCGTTGATGAGGTCCGATGGATGGAAAAGATGGGAAACGCTCGCGCTAAAAAGGTATATCCATTATTATTATTATTTTTTTTAAAACTATTTTTTCTATAATAAAAACTAAAATAATAATAATAAATCCCCTCCTCAAAACCAGATATTAGAAGCTCGTTCTCGTCGTGGTGGTAACGTTCTGGGAGACCACACTCCCAACTCTGAAATTGAAGTGTTAATCAAAGCAAAGTATATAGGTTTAGAAATGTGTCACAAAACTAAGAAACCACCGACAATGAGAGCCTGGTTAAAGAGAGAAGCAAAGAAAGGAACTTCAAAATCAAAGAAGGAGAAGAAAAGTAAACGAACAGTTGTCAGTGAATCTGAGAGCGAAGAAAGTGAGGAATTGCTAACTGAAAGCAGCTCATCACCTGTTCGTGGATCCCCAAATGGGGTTTTTGGTCAAGTGACTGGCGACCCTTCAACCTTAGATAAGAGACGAAATGAACTCTTATCCCTTTTCAGTTAAAAAAATAAACTGGTTCGAACGTGTTCCATTTATTTAAAGCTGCCTTACAAGAGAACAAGAGTACTAAGAACAAGCACACTTATCATTTTCGATGATTATAACGGGGTAACCTAATATTCGTCTTGTCTTCCATCCAGATTGTATCATCGAAAGTAAATGTGTGAAGGTAAGTCTGTTCTATTTCACTCACCTTATTTCCACTCATGAAAAAAAAACAACAACAAAAAAAAAAAAAAAAAAAAAAAAACTTTTGAAAAATATAATTATAATATAATGATCTTTATTGACCAATTACTGAACCTCAACAAGTGAAGCACGGATACGATTTTTTATTATTTTAGTGCAAAAGATTTAGCTTCTTCTTGAAGCTGGGAATTCGGTTTGAAAGTTTTTTTTTTTTTTTTTTTTTTTTTTTTGTTGTCTGGTTGTTTATTCACCCAATTGAAAAAATTATTTTTCATTGTTGTTTTACCCTAAAAGAGCAACAACAAAAAAAAAAAAAAATAATAAAATACCCATTTGGTTGGAAAGTGTGTTCGTTTTATCGGCTCGCGGATTGGTAAGATGCGTGCTTTACGTTTTTTTTCTTTCTTCTTTTCTTTTGTTCTCTCTCCACGCATGTCTTTGCAAACGTAAAGTTACAGGAGAGGGCACAGAATCTGTTTACCGACTGTTGTTAATTACGGGAAGTTGCACTGCCAATTTTTGATCTTCAAAGAGAGAGGTAAAAATGTTGTTCGAATTATTATTATTTAGCTTTACTCCGTCAAACTTTAAAAAAAAAAAAAAAAAAGGAAGAGAAGAGAAGAGGGAGAGAAAAAAAAAAAAGAGAGAGAGGGTGAAAAAAAAAAAAAGAAAACGACACAGAATGAGAACTGGCCTGACCAGCCTGACTTCGATACTCTGATCGGACAAATTCTGTATTTGTGAAAAATGGTTTTTTGTTCCAATTTGAATGATGTTTTTATTTTTTTTTTTTCTTCTCAAAAAAAAAAAAAACCATTTCCCTTCACTTATCTCACAGGTGATTAGGTTGTAGTCGTGATTAGTTTTTTGTCGTAGATTTTGAATTTTTTTTATTTCTCAGGGCGACTGATATAAAAAAAAAAACAAAAACAAAAAAAAAAAATGAAAATTCCACTCCTGATTTCGTTATTCGTATTATTGTGTCAATTAGTGTTTTCAAAGGAAACCGGAGACGCCTCCTTCACAAATACAGAAGAAGATATAATTGAATTTAATAAATGGTTTACTCACCATTACGAAAAGGAAAGTGGGACTCTCCGATTGGAAGTTCGAAGGGCACAAGCCGGTGGAGGCTTCGGAGTATACGCCACCAGTAAGATCCCTGCAGAGTATCCGTATTTAAAAATACCAATGAAATTACTTATGAATGAACAACAGATGGTTGCGACGACACAATTAGCAGATCCGATCAGAAGAAGTGGGCTCACTCACACTCACAGTAAATTAGCAATATTTTTAATGTATGAAAAATTCGTTACTAAGGAACGTTCATTTTGGTATCCATATATTAAGACCTTACCTTCTCTTATGGACACTCCTGCTTACTACACTCCGTATGAAGTAGCTGAGTTGCAAGGTACGGGATTACAAGAAAAACTTACGAGCGAACAGATGAGTTGGAAGAATTCTTTTCGTAAATTAAAAGACAAATTATTTGATGAAAATAAAGAATTATTTCCAAGAAAGTTATTTACTTGGGAAAATTACAAATGGGCTCAAAGCATTGTAAGCACCAGAACTATCTGGGCTGGGGGTCATCCAAATTTAATTCCGTTTCTTGATATGATAAATTGCAAGGAAGGAATTAAAAATCCTGAGAGGGTTCATCAAACACTTCAAGAAGGAACTTTCGCAACCACATACTCTCCTTGGGAGTTTTTAAAAGACGATGAAGTGTTTGAAAACTACGGTCAGAAGAATTCAATTTACTTTCTTCATCATGGCTTTAGTATCCAGGGGAACTCTCATGACTGTCTTGATGTTCAACCAGCGCTTCCAAATGTTATTTTAAAGTATGTCAAAGCTCAAGGAATCAACCCAAGAGAAGAGTACTGCGTCAAACCTCGTGATGTTCCTGATAACCTAATGAGAGTATTACGAATCCTTGGACAAGAACCTGAGGAAAGAGAATCGTATAAGGGTGATTACAAAACACGGATGAGTTATCCAGTTGAAATGCGTGCGTTCGATTCCCTCATCGACATAGCACATGATCTTCTGGAACTGCATCCGACTACCCCTAAGGAAAATAGATTAATTCTGAAGGATGTCGCGATCTCATTTCGCTATCGAATGATCGTGAGCTTTAGATTATCCCAAAAGAACATGGCATTCAAAATAGTCCAATGGGCTGAAGGGATTGCCCATGGTCTTCACATAGCAATGATGCAAGAGAAGAGAGACTCACAGTAGAGCTGTTTGGGTATCTAATTCTAAATTATAATTTATTATTTCAATTAACGACTTAACAACCTTCTTTGTGAGGTATTCTTGTGTTTGTGTTTTACTTAAATTAGTTTTAAATTTAATTTATGTTCAAACAGCTGTCAGGAGGTTGGCCTCTTATTGTTAATAAAACAGTAGTAAGTTGTAGTTGTGATGGTATTTTTCTTATTTAGAATTTTTCTGAAGTAAAATGTACGGACTGCCGGCACCTCCGTCTTCTCACCCGGCCTCTCCTGCCCGAGACCACCGTAGTATTGGAGTAGCGTATGAACCAGCTCCGAGATACTCTGAGGCACCTGTTATGGATTCGGGTTGTTCGTTTACGAGTACAGTTCAGAGTATTAGCGCTCCAGTGTATTCAAGTTTCTCATCACATTCTGTAGTAAGAGATTCATTTAATAATCATTATGGTAGACAATCTAAACCAAAGTACACAGAAGAGTATAACTACAGGGTCGAGTCTCCAGTTATCTGTAATGACACGCGTTACGGACCGTTGCCGCAACTCAATTCACTTCCTTACGACGAGTCTCCAGGAAGAATGCGTGCGCTGTTAAGTTACGAGACTGGGAGGCAGTAGACCTAAAAGTTTCTCTTTCTTCTTCTTCTCAAGCAACTCTTTTTTAGTTAAATCTTCTGGTGCCTCAAAAACTGAACGATCTCATTAACACTTTTTGTTGCTTTCAATTCTTCACATTGTAATCCCCCCAACCGATCGTCTCTTTTATTAACAGTCGTGTGACTGTTTTCTTCATCCACTTTGTTCATCAGAATTATAATTATTATTATCTTTTGATACGTATTTGAGAAGGCAGTAGTCGTATTGATTTCAGTCAACCAATCCCCGTAGTGATCCTTTGTCGTGAATCACTACCCCAGGTAGGTTCTGAGTTCCCATGACATCGGGAAATAAATTCTTAAAAACCCTCATAAGCAAAAACCCTTTTCATTGTTTTTGCTGCTTCCACCCCTATGAGAAGCTTTTTCTTTGGTTAGTTCCAAATAAAAATATATTTTTATGCTGCACATGATGGCAGTCTGTTGTTTTTTTGTGTAGTTGTTGTAATTATCACTCAGTCAAACTATTTCCATACTAAAAACAGGTAAGGCTTTTGAGATATGATTTGTGATTTTACGAAATTCGTGGCTGTTCCGACCATTAAAATAACGAATGGGAATATTGAACACGTCTTTACTCCGAAGTTAAGTAAACCTGACGGAGTGACCATCGACTATCCATTAAGGAGTGACGACGACTTAGACGATCAAGATGACGGTTCTATACTCGGCAACATCAGCAGGTACACTCTCGGATTATTATTCGGTCTGAAGGGAAAGACAATCACCCTAACACCTGATAATAATAATATTTTAAGCAATGCTGTTACTGAAAGTGATTACAATAATACTTATGAAGTATCAGGTACCCCGATAGATGCATTGTCTGGACTCAAATTGAATCAAAATATTGCTGCGAAAAAGAGAAAATCATCAGACCTCTGTAAGGATTTAGAAGAAGCTAAAGTGAGATGGTGTTCTTGGAAAGAACAGACAGAGAAGTGTTTACAGAAAACTAAAGGAACAGTGAGATCAAATCAATCAGAAGTACGTCTTCCACAGCCAACGTCGTTATCACAGATATACCACATCCCTCACTTTTGGGAGCATAAAGATCTTCCTCTTATAAATGTTTGCTGCAACACAAGTACCGAAACTCACGCGTTCCTGGCGCCACTACAGTGGCTTGGCGATACTATTGAATGCAATTTAACTCCGTACGCTATTTCATGTTTATTCGAAATCAGTTCTCCAGCATTGCAACACAACAACAACTTACTTGAAGTTTCTTCAACAGGTTCGTATGTAATTCCTTCCTTGGATGGAACCTTTACAGCCACTGGTGTTGCGAACACTTTTTCTTCTGATCCTCAACTCGCATCTGAGAAGAGAGGTCGACTCAAAGCCGCAAAGACGCGCCACTTGAAAACTCTTTCGGAACTGCGAAGTGCTGCAATCACAAAGTACGTCACATGGGAGAAGACTCCTGAAGCTGTTGCGCAATATGAGAAAGGGAAATCAGCTGAACTTGCTAAACAAGAATCAGCTAAACAAAAGAAAGCTGCTAAGGAACGTTCACTAATCGCATCAATGAAGGAAGAGGACGACGCGCGACGACTGGAATTACAAATCCGAGAACAAAAGTTAGCCGATGACAAAAAGGTTCTTCGGCAACAACAGCAGCAGCACCAAACAGCAAAGCGCCAGGAAAAGATTACCGCGGAGGCTGAGGCAGAAAGTTTAAGACAGCTGCGGGAAACAGAAAATAAAAAAATAATAAAAGAACGACAGCTGTTACTCGACGAACAAAAAGAACGGCAAGCTAGAGAAGAGCTTAAGAAACAACAGCAGCAGCGGGAAATACAACATCAGCAAAGACGAGAAGCAGAAGCTGATGCGTTACGTCGACAGGAAGTGGAAAATAAAAAGCTCCGACAAAAACAGCTACTTGAGGAAGAAGAACGGAAACAAGCCCAACAGGTTCTTCTACAACAACAAGCTGATGCACACGAGAAGGAACAACAACAACGACGTGCTGCTGAAGAAGCTGAGGTGAGGGCTAAAATTGCATCAGAAGAACAAAAAATAGCAAACCTGAAACACTCAAATGAGCAGCTGCAACAAGAAGTTCTCAAAAAGCAACTTCTGGAGCAAAGGGAAGCCAATCACAAGCGTGATGAAATCCACTCCACTATTTCTGACGAGCGGCAAAAGCGTAACGCTCTCCTTGAAGCAACAAGACGTAAGGAAGCTGCGCAACGCGAAGTTGAAGCTGAAGCAAGGAAAGCAGGACTTAAACAACAACAAGAAGATCGTATCGCAGATATTCGAGCAAAGGAGCGGAAAGAAATGGAACGCATTGCAGCAGCGAAAGAACGTGTTGTTGCTGCTAAACAAAATAAAAAGGATGATCAAAATAATCAGCGTAAAGACAGAATCAGATCTCAGAAGATATCGCACGGCAGTAGCCGAGGAGTTATTCCAAAGCCGGCACTTCTGAAGAGGCCCTCTGCGAGTGGTCCTCGCCCAACGGTCGCACCAGCACCGCAATACGGAAGACGTGCTCACGCTACCCCAGCAGCTGTACCGCAACGTACGAATGTTAAACATAAAAGCAACAGTAGAATTGAAAAGAAAGCACCTGCTGCTAGAGAGGCAACCAGCTCCTCTCAATTAGAACATCCACCAGCTGTGGAACCTGTTCAACAATCAAATATTAATAACCGACTAGATGGTGTTGGTGGTGTCAGTAGACCAACTGCTTTAGTATCAGCACCACAACAAGATAATGAGACAGATCGGTTAATTGCTGCAGCATGTCGGGAACGTGACTTGGAGAGTCAACGAGCAACTGATGCAGCCTTGGCTAGAGAATTGGGCAGCCACAGAGGGGGTGGAAGTAGACATGCTATTCAGCAACGTCCTGGACCACCACCGCCGCAGTCACGCAACCAGACAGATGAAGATGCTGACGTTGCCAGAGCTCTGGCAGCTTCTTTGGACTCAATTAGCTATCCTCCTCGACGGGATCCATACTCTGCAGGTCCATCTCGTTCCAGCAACGATGAGGATGAAGATCTCGCAAAGGCTCTGCAGGCATCGCAACACGTGTTTTGATCTCCTCCTCTCTTGTTCGGAAGGAGTCAAATAATTTTATTTAATTTCAGTTGGACATCCCAATAGTGTCTCGTAATCTTTCCTCACACGTTGTTACAACACTCCCTTGCCTACTTACTTCGTGAGGTTAGGTTTGGTTTATTTTCGGGATAGTTTTTTTTTAAATTATTTATTTACTTTCTTTTAACTAGTTACGTTTTGCCCTTCTTTATTCTCTTTCTCCTCTAGCATGTTGCAGGATAATATTGTCACCGTCTGGTGGTTCACTCTTCCCAGAGTGATAGTTGGTTCCCCATCCCCCTAGCGAGCTGTTTCGAAGTCTTGTTTTGTTACTTCGTGCATTGTTAGTTGGTTTGTTTTTCGAGGATGGCCGACTTTCTACTCTATCTTTTTATGGGTTTTCAGTGTTGTTTATACGGATAGGTAAACGAAGAGAGTAAAGTCAAAAGTTTCGTACCTAAGAGCAACCAGTCTGTCCCTCTTGTGAGTATGCCGCTTGCCAACTTCCGTACGGAGTTATTTGATTTTTTTTTTTTTTTTTTTTCGTTTTGATGTAATTTCTTTTCTCGTCTCCAAATGGTATATGAGCTCAGTTCTTTTTTGAACCAAATTTAGTTAGCAGCTGCTTACACTTACTGTTAGCTTAGCTTTACTTTCACATTACATTAGGGGAAGAATACATATAATATGCCCCGAAGTACTTCTCGTGGATCAGTCAGACCAGGGACTCTTGAGGGGTTACTCACAAGTAAAAGACAGAGAGGTGTAATTAACAGCTCACAATCGATTGATAATTTATTAAATGGGAGTGACAGAGTAACAGCAAGAAGTGCATCATATCAGTCTGGTGGTACGCTGAGTGGACGGAGTGTAAGCTCAGTACCTTTGGGAGAAGGTACAGAAATTGTAAAAATAGGAAGCACTGCAATGCTCTGTGAAGAGATAACAAGATTACAAGACCAGTACGATGGACTAGAACAACAACTACGAGAAACAATGACGAGGTACGATAATCTGTTGGATAATAAACTAAACGAATATGATGTCAAGGGTGGGATTGAAAAAGTTTCTCAAAAACTAATCAAAGCAAATGACGAACTGACTTCTCTTAAAATTGACAACCAAGACCTCAAAACCCAACTCCGAACAGCTCTAAGGCAGTCCGACAGATTCGAAGAAAAATCCAACGAATTGACGAAGAGAAACCAAACAACGACACAAGAAATGAATGCTTCTGAGAAAGCTAGTCAAATGTTAATATCTCACTTGAAAGAAGAAATAAAAACACTCACCCTTCGAGTTGATGACTATCACACTCAGATGACTAGAAATCAACCTGTTACTCCCAAAGTGTTGATTTCATCAGAAGTACAAACTACTGATGTCGTAATAGAAAATGAATCTCAACAACAAAACAACAACAACAACAACAACAACAACAACAACAACAACAACAAGAAGTGATAACAGCGCCAGAGTTGGCTTCTTTACTTGAGTCTGTTAGAAGTGATCTCGATGGTCAATTATTAACCTTAAGAGAAGGATTGATATCTCATCATATGGAAGGTCAACTAACTCTCAAACAAGATACGGAACGTCGTCTTGCTGAACTTACTTCAGGTGTTGAGTCACAACTTGATTATCTTCATAGAGCTGCTGCTCTACAAGAGGAGTATGGGACTACTGTCGGATGTGTTGCTGATCTCGAAAAAGAAATTCAAAAACTGATGGACATTAAAACAGAACGAGAACAACAACTTCATAATTTACAAGTTGAGAATGATTTGATGTCAAATAAATTAATTAGAATTGATCCGCAGCGAGCGGTTTCAATGTCGAGCTACCCGACGAGAACTGGAGTCGTTACACCCGCTGGAGGAGCTCACGAGTCATCACCCACACCGTGGAACTTTTCACGTCTTCAAGGGGAAATGAGCAACCTATTACACTCTCTAAGAGCTAATTCAGAGGACCGACCTCCAATGCCTCCTCAGCAACGATGTACTCCGGGATCTTTATTTGTTTGAATTAATGTTCAGAGTTCTGTTTGGATTTTAATTGCTATTTAGATTATCAACTTCTCCTGTCACTTGAGATGGGTGTTTTTTGTTAAACGACTTTAATTTTTGTTTAGTTTTATTTGTATCGTAGATAAGGATTAGAATATTAAATAGGATCGAATAGAACTCAATCATAAAGTTATCTAATTATGAAACAACAGGAAATGTAAACAAAAAAAAAAAGAGATGGAAGGCGTCACATTACTAACTCACGGTAATGATGACAGTCCGCGAGTATCAGAAAATATTAGGACTTTTACAGGAATGTATCGAGTTGAGGTTGATGAAGAACCGAATAACATATTAGGCGACACAGTGACCGCTGACACGGTAGCAGAAATGAAGGCTTTCGCAATTGCTGCTGAAGCAGTTGGTAATTTTGAACAAAGTAAGAAATGGTATTCAAGAGAGCTAAGAATGTACATGCAACTTATCCTTTCGGATATTGAAAAGAATGAATCTCCTTCTCAACATTTTATTTTAGAACTACTTCGATGTTCGGAATGCCTCGGTCGATGTTTTGAAGCAGACGAAGAACTACAAGTAATCGCAACTCACACTTACGCACTTCACTTTGCTCAACTAATTTATGTACACAATCATCCAGTGATTGCTGGGATCAAAGTCCATTTAGGAGATAGCCATACTGAGAATGCTTTTAACTTTAATCAACAACTAACTCAACTAGTGTCTTCAACTGAAGATAATAGTTTTGGAGGTGATGAATGGAGAATACAAGTTAGAGATACTACAGCAAACAGAGACCAATCAATAAGAATTGCTTGTGACTGTTTCACTGATGCTATTCTCATATACGAAGTCTACATGTGTCAGTGTGATTCTGTCTCTTTCAAAGAACATGTTTCTCATGCCTTGGCAAAGATTGCTGAGGGCCACGCTCTGGCTGGGAAAAATATCGTAGCAGATAAAATGGCACAGCGTGCGTTGGAAACTTTTTACTCGTTTTCTGAATCACAGGAATTGAAATTATCTGGAAACCAACGTAGTACTCAGATACAGTTCTCAGGTGTGTTTTCTTTATCAAAAAATAATAACAACCAGACTGGATAATGAATAATAATAAACACAAAACAGATATCCTCGGAACTAGAAATGAGAAATCGAGTCCTAACATGAGAATGTCATCTTTGAACAGTTCGGTGTTTGATTTGTGTTCTCATGAAGAGAAGACTTTTATATCAGACGTGAGTGAGTCAAAGGCTCTATTGGAAGAGTGGTACGATTCCCTACAACCGACTAGTCCAAACAGTCATTCTGTTGACAAGTCTGATAGCTCTGATGGGATTTCTGAAGCTATTCAAGTAGAGGAGGAATCTGATTATAAATTACTTCCTGTTTCTGACTTATTAATTGAAGAAGAGATGAATGACTTACCTCACGACACTGTCCTGAATTGGTCTCCTACAGCTCCATACAGTGATTGTGAACTGCAGCTACTAGACTACAGTGGTGGTGACAGGATGAGGATTGAAACACTTTTTGGTAACAGCGCTCAAGACAGTAACCAGGTATGTGATCTCCCCAATGAGATAATTAACTTCCTGTTTGTGTACTAATAATAATAAATAAACAATTCAGGTTATGTTTAAATACAACACGTGGATACCAACCGTCGACGATATAATTGACATCTTGGAGTCTCCAAAAGAAATTGCATTTAAAACCTTCGTCTCTGCGAGTGCGTTGATAAAACTGTTCTGTGAAGCAATAAGAAACAACAGTTCAGATAAAGAGTGGCTGCAGCTTCTGCGGAGGAACCCGCTGCTGGTTTGCATCGGATTTAACGAAAAAGACGATGCGAGTTTGGTTCTCTGCAGCAATCAATTCTCTGAAGCTCTTAGTGAGATTATAACTTATCCGAAATTAGTTGAATTTGATCATTTAAAAATCTGGTCAGATATGACTCCGCGTGAAATCGCAAAGGCACACGGTAAAGATTGGGAACGAAAACCATCAAAAATAAGATACCCGCTACTGGAAGCTATCGATTCCGGTAATAAAGAAGCTGCTTCTCTGTTGTTGGAATTGGGTGCTGATCCTCGTTGTTGTTCTCCAGATGATATGTCTGTTGGATTGCAAATTGCGATGGAAAAGTCAGATTGGGAAATAGTTCAACTCTTGCTATCACATCCTCTTGTAGATATTGACTACCGACCTTCGTATGTACTTTCTGCAAACAGAGTTGGAGCATTGCGAGAAACTGAAATATCACAACTCGAGCTTTCTTCGATTCAAACTTCTGGTGGAATTAATGAAATCATTGAGGAGATGAACTTTCCTCATGTGTGGGATTTGATATTATCGCAATCTGCTGCGAGGGCTCATCGATATTTTGAATCTAACAAATATAATTTACTAAGACGAGCTAATGATTTATCAGAAGAAAGTTGTAAAACAGTCGTAACTCGAGGGTTCAAAGGATTACTTTGGAAGAAACTTCACCAAACTCTTCTATTCTCTCTACAAATGAAATTCGATTTGCTAACAAAAGTTTTGTTGACGTTGTTTTCAGAGTCAGAACGGATTGGTATATTATGCACGTCTGACAGCATTGAATTGGTTTCTCGTATTCTTATATACGATGATTCGATTGATGTTAATTCATTTCATGAGGGAAAACCAATAATCAGCTACCACTTGTCTCGAGAGAATAATGAAATCATTTGTTACTTGGCTAGTAATCATGAACTCAGTGACAATTCACTTAACGAGGAAGAGAGAGAGAAACTCGGAGTGATAACTGATAAGTGGGGACTGAGTCTGACATAATATTTAATTTTTTTTTTTTTTTTTTTTTTTGATTGAAAATTGAAAAAAATTCACTTCTGTGTTTTTTTTTTTTTTTTTTTGCTTTCACTTTTTTTAAATAGATTCTACCTTGCTCCTATTCTTCATCACAATTTAATAAATATATGCTCATCCCCCTTATATTCGACAGCACATATGGGATTTTATCGATACCAACTGTTGGTCTCTTTTTATTGCAACCAGATTTGGTTGAACCCTGTATTCGTTTTAGCCAGTTTCAAGTTGCTTTATATTTAATCATAGTATCCCTAACAGTTCCACATGTACAATGTTTCCACCACTCCACAAATATCCTTATCAAAAAGCGAAGGAGGGATACTAAAAAAGGTCACCCATGTAGCCTCAGTTATAATTGCTGTATTAGCTTTAATTATTATATTATTGCTCGGCCTATCGGTAGCAGCAGGACTTGTATTACCAGCAGCAGTGTTGTTGGGTTTTTGTAAATTAATTTGGATGGGTGCATTCGGTTGTATATATTCAAATCTTTACTTAAGACATTTGGGATGGTTACACGCAAAGTGGTTGAAGTATAATGGAAGAACACTTCCTGTGAAGTATATTGAAGTTCCTGGTTATTCAATTAGTCAAAAAAGTGAAAAAGACGACGACACAGACGACTGTCAATACAAAGCTCATGTGTTCGCAATTGCTAATTTTACAAATAATTATTGTTGGTTGGTTGTAGAAGCAGAAGATGGAGTGCCTGTCAGAGGATTTCTGATAGATCCAGGTGACAGTGATATGGTAATGAAGAGACTTCATGCGATCTCAAGAAAATCTTTCTATGGAACTCCAATAAAGATAACAGCCATCCTGACCACACACCATCACTGGGATCATATGTACGCTAATCTAACACTTGAAAAAGAATTACTCAACGCGAAACTTCTATCTCCTGAAAATCAAGAACACCTCCACATCTACAGCAGTATTCACGATCAGGTAGTCAACTCCACTCATAAAGTTAAAGACGGAGATCGATTCTTTATTGGAAGATGTGAAATAGAAGCAATCGGAGCTCCGTGTCATACCAAAGGACATATTATGTTCTTCGTTGGAGGTAAGATATTGTTTTCAGGTGACACTCTTTTTAATGGTGCGTCTGGTGCACCTTTCGAAGGAACGAAGATCGAAACAACAAGAAACCACGCAACGATAATAGAACGCTGCAGCATGGATACGATTGTTTATCCTGGTCATGAATATAGTTCTTTAATGAAAGACATATTGACTGATGACACTACTTTAGCGAAACCAACTTCATTCTTTAGTGCTGCCAGTGCTTTCTACCGCGCCAATCACAGTACTACATGTTCACATCCTGATGTTCCAATTACAATGGTTTCTGATCTTTTATTAACAACTCCGGAGTTTGCAAAAGTGTATCGACATGCTGCTGGTCTTGCGCAAGTAATGTACTGCACGGTGTGTGATGAAATCCGTGAAAATAGAACTCTCAGTGAGCTTCCTAGAAAGGTACTCGCTGAGGAAAAATTAAAGTCACGAGGAGATCCATTCACAACTCTTTTCACTGTTGACGTTGAGAAACTTATTGAAGAGTTGAAAGGAGATAAAGTATCCGCTACTGATGCTGGTAATAGGCTTCAAAAACTAATTAGTGACTGGGATGAGTCGGTAGCTCTACCACATTACTTTAAAGATTGTGAAATGAGTGACGAGGTCATTACTCCGTCAGATACTTTGAGAGAAGCTCTACTTGTTCTTGGGACCCGACCTCCTCAAAGAATCGTTTCGCGTTTTAAGTTCGATTGCTGCGATAAATTAAATCCAGAAATACACTTCGACAGGGTTCTGAAAATCCTCTCAAACCTAAACCTAGGTCTTCGTCTTTCTCCGAATACTCTTTTGAGCTGCTACTGGGACAAGGCATTCTCGAAATCTGAAAAATCGAAATTGCTTTCGTTCTCATCAGCTCTCGCGGATAATAGTCGTCAAAGACTTGATTTGTTGGATCTCGTGGAGTTCGTACCTTCTGATTTGGATATCAATTCGGAAGAAGTTCGAGCTACTGCACCAGATGTTGATCTGAGAATGGTATCGAGAGATGATTGTCCAATCTGTCCTCATTCCTTTACTCGATTGAAATCTGTTGCTCCATCCTTTCAGAGAGCTCCTCCGAGTTCAAACTCTGATTCGTTAGCTGCTCTGTCACTTTGTGTTGGAGAGAATTAATCCAAACAGTCAGAAGATTGCTGTTTGCTGAAAGACTTCGTTCCCAACATTCGAATGGGTTCTGTCTGCTCATCGATCCTTGAAGAGACGTATTGAATACATTCTCTTTAAGACTCCGTTAACGGGGAGTCTGTTTCTTGCCACCCCAATTCGTCGTTTGCCGTTACAGACAATCATCCCAATCGCCTTCAGTGTGTTTCATTGCTAGTGTTTCGTTTAATCTGTTTTTGTCGGGAAGGAGGATTTTATTTATGTTTGTTCGTTACTTTACTCAAACTGGTACCCTTCCGGGTTACAGTGAAGTGATAGTCGTAGCGAGTGCTGTAATAGAGTTTCTTTGTTTTTATCTTTTTTCCCGATTCGCACGTTTCGCAAGAAAATATACCTGACTTGAGGTCAGTGGGTTAGTCCCACTGACTTGAGGTCAGTGGGTTAGTCCCACTGACTTGAGCTCAGTGGGTTAGTCTCACTGACTTGAGGTCAGTGGGTTAGTCCCACTGACTTGAGGTCAGTGGGTTAGTCCCACTGGTGTATATTCCTCTTCCTTCTCTTTTCTCTAATTCTTTGCGTCGATGTGCATAAGCTTCTGCGATAAGCAAGTGACGCCACATATGAGTAAAGTGTTCGGTTAGTGAAATCATATCAGATTATGAGACCTATTTAATGGGTATTTCTGTTCAGAGTTAGGTTCCTTCATTCAGGAACTGGAGGTCGTACTCTCTTCATGAATCTGTTTTTTTGGTTATTTGCTTCTTTTTGCTACTGAAAGATTCCTTCTCAATACACTGCGGTAGTTCTTATCAAACAACTGATCAAACGACAAGGCGGGTTATTCGATAAAATCTCCTACAAGACAACCCAACATTAATTTTTTTTTTTTTTGCTGTTCTCGATGTGTGTTTGCACACAAATTAGTTTGAAGAGATTATTGGTTTGAGGCAATCGATCTCTCTCTCCTTTTTTTTCTCACATGTATTATTATTTTTTATTTGATGAAATATAAGTTACTGTTTTTTGAAGTAATGAATTCTGTTTTTTTTGTCATCTCATTTTTCTGACTTCACTCAATAGACATGAACAAGTACTAAGTGAGAGTGTGAATGAGTGAGTAACGTGGTTGATGTTGTTTTAATTTACTTAACTTCCCTCACAGGGTACTCATCATGAGGAGATGCTTTGACTACAGAACATCTCCTTCAACACCGGAAGTAATATTACACATTAGAAACAATGATGAAGAACGTTTTGATGCTGTTGAGAGATGGAGATGGTATGAGTCTTACTTATCTCGAGCCAATGTGGCTTCATCAGGGGCAGAGGTACTGACAGCTCTTCCAAGTGGAGTTATCAATCGAGCGAATAGCGTTGTGACTTCTATTTATGATACTTACTCGTTGGTTGTTTCTATTGTGTTCCCAGCGTTGGTTACAATTGATCAGCAATCAGGTCAGTGTCTTTATGATAGAGCTTGTCTCTCATTAGCGAGATTTATAAAAACTTTGTGTGGAGTCGATGCAGTCGGAAACGACACTCTGGATGTGAATATCCAAGCGAACAGTAAAATAACACTCACAGTACTACTACACCAAGCTGATCATGCTATTGTTGATTGTATGTGTCAGGATGTTGTTGTTAATAAAGACACAGCTGAACTTGTTATATCTCAACTGTTAGCAGGTCTAAAGGAAGCAGAGACGAGAGCATTTTCTTCAAGTAGAATACTACGAAAAGTAACTCCAACAGGAGAACACAATAACTATAATATTGGATCACTTCTTGACGTACTCAACGCAGCATCTGAACGCCTCGGCGCAGGGATTCCAATCTTCACCGTCATCACTGACTTTCAAAGAGATCATTTATACGACAGCGCTGTTGCTTTAGCCATTCGTGATAAG
The DNA here is from genome assembly GCA_964019425.1 of Flectonema sp. DT1601. Lineage (NCBI taxonomy): Eukaryota > Euglenozoa > Diplonemea > Diplonemida > Diplonemidae > Flectonema > Flectonema sp. DT1601. The sequence goes on along the minus strand of OZ025832.1, from coordinate 27,709 downwards.
TTAGTACTTAGAGATGCTCAACTTGTTTTTATCAATGTTGGAAATGACAGTAAGATTCACAAGTTGCAGTCTCTGGCAGCAGCAACATCTGCGATTCTGATCGACTGGGGGTTCATAGAACGATTAGGACCAACACCTGGTACTCTCGGTCAGGCTGAGTTACTTGGAGCTGGTTATGTTGGAAATACTCTCGTGAAACCAGCGTGTGATTTCTTTAATTTCCACAGTGAAAAGCTGCTCAGAACACTAACAGTTGTGGTGTTGGCTGCGAATGTCATCTGTTTGACGGCACATCATCCAACTACAGATGTTACAACTCAAGTACTGTCTTGCAAGTTACGCAGAGCAGTACTATCTCGTACTATATCAAGAAAACCTGGCATCTTAGTTCCTGGAAATTGGTACAGCGGTGTTGATGTGGATGGAGTTAATGAAAAACAAAGTAAGAATCTGATGATGAGATGGTCTATTACTATTTCAGATCCATCGGCTTTGAGAGACCAACGCATAAGAGAAGGTTGGACAGTAACAGCTCAAACAAGAGCTCAGAATAATCCATTAGTTATTCAATCATCATTACCTTGGACTACTGATAGAGATGGACCAATCTCTGTTGTTACTCTTCTTTATGAAGCTTCTATAGACTCACATGAGAGTAGAGGTCATGGAATTACTTCTCATCTTTCTCAGAGTGGTCTTCTTGAAGTTAGAGTCTGGATTGTTGGATCAAATCTTCAGAATTATGGAAATCAACTATTTACCGAATCGTTGCCTTCTGGAAATGTTTCAAAGGAACTTCTTCGTCTACACGAATTCTTAAAAGACCTTCACAAACGTGATGTTCTGTTCTGTAGTATAATGGACCCGTCAGGGAAAGAAAGAACATCTTCAGAAATAACTCATCATTCATCAAAGGAAGGCTGTTCTGCTATTTGGAAGACGGTAGCGTGTACTCAAAGCTTAACAGTTCTAATAAATGACAGTCCCTCCAACACGGATATTGTATTTGGATATCCTGCTTCTGATAGTTACGATGCCAACAGAACTCATGACATTCACACATTAGCGCAGAGTATTATGCAGAAATGGCCAGCTCATGCTTCTACATCACTGACTTCAATTGATAACACGTTACATCATCCTTACTCATCGAACCGTCCTCATGTAAGAAGACTCAGTAACGGTGTTGTTGTTATCGCGCAATTCTTTCTCAGAGAAGGAGCTCGTTTACCTGCTTGCATGGAAATTAGAACATCAATATTTGCAGCAACTTTACATCAAAGGACATCTCTGCTGTCGGAGTTGCGTAAGGTGGTGAAATCTTCTGGTTATTCGCAAAGTACTTATAACTCGATGCTTCATCAAAGACATTGTTTAACAGTAAGTGTTGTTAGAGATGAGTTGTCGAGTATTCTAAGTGATATTATGGAATTAAGAACATCACTTATTACTTTAGAGCAAGTATCTGACCTTCCTTGTCCAAAACCAACAAATCACATTCAAATTAAAAACATAAAACCAGCAATTCACAGACATGTCTCTTCTCTTTCACCATTATCCTTTCAGTGTACCCATAGGAAGTGGTCCTGGTCAGTTCCAACGGTTAGGTCTTATAATTCGAATGTGTTAAATCTGGGATTGAATGTCCATAATGCTTTTGTTTTGTCTCGTATTAAAGATTCATTTGTCGCTATCTGTGTCCGTGAAGGAGAGAGAACTGTACTTTATAGAGAATTCATGGTCGACAAAGGACCAATGATACTATACAGCGCTCACCTAAAGACAACCGCCATTGATGTTGAGATTTGGATGGAGCAGGGTGACAGAAAGCAACCTGCTGCAGCAGGTATTGCCTTCACTGAGAGGAAGCGGGAAGAGCTTTTGGAAGAAATATATTTACAACACAATTTGATTACTCACACTTTTGCAACTTATGCAAATATGTTGGAGTCACTTCAATCTGTATCACATCCACAGTCCAGTCCTTTGGTAGTTCAGCACGCTAAGGCTCATATGAGAATTATATCTGAACATGATGAGCATCGACTGTTTGAAGTCCCAGCAACCACTACCTGGACGTGTTTCAAATGTCGTAAACGACAACCGCAAACAACTGTTCGATGGGTTTGTCTCGAATGTCAACAAGCAAATCGAATTCAAGAAATTGAAGTTTGTCTTCCCTGTGTGATCGAATCAGATGTGACTAAAGCCTCATCTGACATCAGTAGATTCGCTCCAGTTACGACAGCTCCATCAACTGTTCCTGTTTGGTATCCAACTCAGGATTCAGAACCGCATTCAACTCAAACACCAGTCGATTCTACTGATCGGCCGTTTGTTAAAAGTGAGAAGCTTCACCTCCCTCAAGTTGATTTATTATTAAGAGGAGGATCTTATAATATTCTTCAGTTCCCTTGTGTTTCTGATTCTGTTCCACAACAATCTTCTAAATCTGTTGACACCGAAGATGATGTAATGCAATGCGAACCTTTCGTACAACTCCTAGAAGCTCTTCAAGAGGGTGGTCATACTCACGAAGGTATTCTTACTCTTGTGAAGTCTGTTATTGTTTATCAAGGAATTGATACGGCTACTTTGAAAAGAGTTCGTTCGGTTCTGCAAGTTGAGGTGATTAGAGGAAAGACACAAGATCTTTCACCATTGGACTTGTCGCAAAAAAGTAGCGCTGCCAACCTTCGAACTCTTTTATTATCAGCAGCGACACCGACCGCAGATGATAAGAGAGATAAACCTGTAAAACCTGACGCTACTTCTAAAACAAGTTCTGCTCACGGACTGGATGCGGAAGACTGGGCAGGTAGCAGTGCAGCTAAACAGGTGTATTCACGAGTCTTAAATTGTACGAAGTTACTTTGCAATCTTCAAATTGATATTTCAGCGTCGGATTTTCCAGGTGGACAATACCCAACAGACTTAATACCCCCAGGGTGTTCTTTGGTATCATGTCCTTCATTACATTGTGCTGTCAGACAAAGTTCTGAGTTGACTACTTTATCAGGTGGATCTCTGGGAGGGAACTCATACGGAATGTTAGTTACGATATTACCAACACTTGAGTCTGCTAAACCTGTTTCTGTTACTTTAGACGGTGATGAACATCCAACAAAAGTCTACCAAGGAATTGTTCATGAAGTTAGCTACGATTCCCTCACGTGGGATGTCATCGACTCTGGAGGGTCAGGTGGGGACGTTATAAAACATCAGCCGCCTGGCTTTAGGGAACTCACTCGATCTCCTCAGGGTGGCGCTGGGTCTTTTAAAATGTTTTTAGAATCCGCACAGCGAATGATGTTCGCCTTCGGAGTTTATCGAATGCTTCAATGTAGCGAACACGTCAGTTCAGCTGATATAAAGAGAGCTCAATCTGCTTGTGTTGATTACGTTTCTGACGTAGACATCACAGACCTGGTGGCTGTGTTTTCAGAATCATCAAATCCAGTACCTCACGATAAGGTTAATGAAGTCCTAAAGAGTGTCCTCGACAAGAATTTCGGTCCCATGGCAGGCACAGAATGTCATTACTTTTACAGAGGAGGTGGTCAGATACCGCAACCGATAATCGCCAAAGTTGGCAGCAGCAGCACCGAGAGAAAAGTATCTGCAGGAGGGAAGGCTAGTGCTCCAAGTAGTAGGGTAACTATATGGCCTCGGGTCAGCGCCAGTATTTGTAGCAGCGCTGCGGCTCAGTCAACTGTTGCTACTCACAGAGCTGGACAGGTTGGAGCTGCAACTCATGTTGGAGAAGGTTTGACTGCTTCTGTTGTGGCGAAGATTCCGTCAGTTGCTGGAATTCGTTCAGTCGCTGTTACTGGAGCAGATCAGCTTTGTGAGTATCCATCTTTTAGTGACAAAGAACGAAAAGATCATCATCGTCATCGTCATCACGATACGGATGATTTAACATCATTTCCATCGCAACTTTCACGAAGCTCGAGTACAGTCGATGATCCGATTGGTAGTCAAGAACAAAATACAGCGAGAGAAGGAGACTGCGATTCACCACGCGAGGTGCATTCTTTTTCAGAGCCATCTGAGGGAGGACAATCAGAAGAAGAACAGTCCCCTTCTCAGCACCCATCACAGTCACCTGATGCTGTTGATGACTTGCCTTTATTTTTAATGATGACAATAACTTACCAAATTTCTGAACCCCGTAAGCGCTTCCGAACAACAGAAGTACAGCGTTCATACACCTTCCCAGTTAATCACACCGTACTTAACCCATCAGCACCTCTACCAGATCCCCCAAGAATTCAGGGTACGTTAGTTAAGGCCACGTTATCATTAGTTGCAAGCAGCATTCCACGACAGTACTTTGAGCTATCTAGAAATGGTTTTTATCCAACAAGGAGGGATGCTGTGAGGAAGTGTATGGTTGAGATTCCCGGAGTGGATACTTCCTTCTTATCAAATTACAGATCCTTTTCTCAAACTCGAGACGCTTATATCAAAGCAGCTGATATTCAAATGGGACCACAACCAGAAGGTCGTGTTGGTGATCCTTATCAATTCTTTCCTCATCGACAAAAGAAACTAATGGAGAGAACTATGAGGAGAGTTCAGGCGGTCGTTCACGAAACTCAACTCCAAAAGCAGCTCAGGCTACCGTTCTCTTCTCAATGTGAAAACCCCGTGAGGCTAATTGAACGAATTGAATACTTGCGACCAAAGAACTGGTCTCGTATCACGTTGAGATTCTTAGTACTTGGTGACTTACTTAAGAAACCACACTTGGCGTTGTACTTTAAAGATTGTTTGGGTGAAAATACTGACCTACGAATGGTATACGGAAGTCAAGGCGATAATGATGACGTAGTTGGCTCAACGATGGTTCTCGCACTAGCGACTACACCTGGAGAGGAGGCAGCTTTAGCTGCTGTTCTTGTTGTCTTGGCAAGCAGTGCGAATATGGACTTGCATATTGATGTTAATTTACAAAAACATCAGCCACGACAATTACATCTTTCTAGTTGGCTGATAATGAAAATTATTAGCACTAAACCAGTCTACAGCTCTCGTACCTTAGTACCCGACTGTCTCGGAATGGATCGCTCTTTGCTGAAGCTCCGTCTTTGGCTGTTTGGTCCTGATTGCTTACAGCCTTCAAGTAGAAATTCTATCTTATCAAAGACTGAGAATGCTCTTCGTAACACAGTCTTGCTAATGAATAAATCACTTTTATTAGAAGACTGTTACACTTTGTCTTGTATATCTGATTTGTTAGTCCCACCAGAGAAAAAGAAAGCCACGAGATATGTCGGAATTAAAGCCGCCATTGTGATTGCTGTCATTGCAGAGAATTATGCTTCTGAAAGGAGGATAGCTGTCGCGGCTGCTGGGCAGACTGAGAAGGCCACACCTACGACACCTCAAATTACAACTCCTTCTATTAGTGGAAAGATGGGGAACTCTATAAAACGACCAACGAGAGCTGGTCCTGGATCTCTTGTTAGACCTCCGTCAGGTGGGAACGACTCCGTCAGAAGTCTGTCTCAGTACTCAAGTTCTCGAGCAGTCTCTCGCCGCTCTCTCCAACCAGCACTTCCAGAGCACGGCTGGCATATTACGAAACGTGATAATCTCCCCAAAGAACCGTGGGACAAGTGGGGAGGTCTCGCTTGTAATTCATATGTCGTTTCTGAGCTGGACTTGGGTATCCACACGGATGCTTACACAGCTAACTCTTGCTTTTTAGAAGCTTGGAGAAATTGGCAATGCGCGAACAGACGTATCTACCTCTGGAAGTCACTAAAAGATGAAAGTACTCTTTACTTTCAGTACAAGCAGGTAGAGTTAATCGATTACACACCTTACAAGTTTACAGCAATAGCAGCAGCTGTTGTTGCTGAGACGGTGGCAGTGAAACAGTTTCAATTAGCAGAGGAGATGGCGTTAGTTCTGATCACTAGCACTGTTTGCAAAGCGATTCAACTCTCGTGGATTTCAATTGAAGTGTTGGATTCACAAGCAGAAGTAGAAAATACCATCGAGACTACTAAAGTTCTGAAGGTCACAATAAACGCGACGCTTATTGAATCATCACAAGAAAGTGATCCAACTGAAAATGAGGAAGTTCGAACACACGACGAGTCTTCACAACAAACTTCTGCGATGGAATCGAGAGACGCACATGAGCAATCAGACGATTTGAAACCCGTCGAAAACGATTCAAAACTGAAGAAGGAAGATACAAGTGACATCACCGACATGCTGGAAAGTGCAGAGACCGCAGACGACTTAAACAAAGAAGATGAAACACAGACAGGAGAACTAGAATCCGACAACCAGACAGGTTGTGGTAGTCAAAAGCAACCACCAGTTGAGTTTAAAGATGAAGGTGGAAGGGAAGAATCAATTCGACTGGAGCAAGACGTTGACGCAACAGATGGAAACAACAAACCTGACGTTGGTAGCGGTGGTGGTGGTGAGGACCTAACTGAGCACAACGAAGAAGATGCGGATGCAGAAGAATCTGAAAAAAACCTTTCAAAGATAGCTCACGACACTGAGAGAGGAAGACTTCGAGCGAGTATGATTCTATTTTCTGTAAGGACTCCTTATGAAGTTGATGTCACTGCATTAGTATCTGGTTTCACAAGTTGTATGAGATGTGCAACTGTTTGTTCTCTGTCTCGACATCTCAGTAAGTCAAGTGGGAAGTTATCAAAACCTGACTTACTCGAAATGAAACACAACTCTGACAGACGTGTTGCTTTCACTTCTGTAATACCAATCGCACTAACAAAGTGTACAGATAAACTTCTCGAGTATTCACAAACACTAATGAAGAAGTTCGCTACTGAAGTCCACATTGAAGGTTCTGAAGTTGATGCCCAACCGCAATTTATCTTCCCAAAACTACTTCATGGATCACAAGAAACGAGTATGTACTTAGCACTTCTTGAAGTATCTCTCACAGAGGCTTCAGATTATTTACACGTCGAGACAGTGAATCAGTCAAAGCAGCTTAACGTTCATCAGGAAGAATGGGGACCACAAGATCACACGAGGGAAGTTCTTCTAGAATACGTCTCTGGGGGGGCAAACAGTGAGAGTGATATCTCAGAACAAAGTTGTGTAGAACAGAAGGCTCTTCGATTCATGACTTACATATCTGGTGATTACAAAGAACTACAGTCGGCTGTGACAAAACTAAAAGACGCTCTTCAGAATTCAATAGTTCAAGTTTACTGTGAAGCAACAATTGAGGAACTACTTCCTGACCCGACAGTAATGATGACTTCTGACTTTGAGAATATTATCGACTTGTGTGAACGAGCTCAGACTCAACATGTCGTGAGACGACATGAGAAGCAGAAATCAGAATGTTGTACGCAACGTCGATTTCCCGGAACGATACCACCGTCGGTATCATTGCCGCTGACTCACGACATTCTACAGCTAGCGATGGATCTGAACACTCGAATTACTGATGAGCCAGGTAGGTGTTTACAACCATTAGCATTCTTTACTGATGGATCTGAACAACTGACGGCTTTACCTGACTTCTCTCCATCAACATTCGCGCACTACCACGACAGGATACCAGTGCCACCCGTCAATTTTTATATTCTTTGTGGAAGGAGTCGTTCTCGTGATCTTCCTGAGGACTGGACTACTTCATTTCTCGAACAGTTGACTGGTTTCAATGAACCTCCTCGCAACCGCAATGAGTCTCCTGTAGGAAATTCTGTGAGCGGGTGTTCGGACCTCCTTCGTTTTTACGAGAACCCGGAGTCTCTATCACGCCCTTGGTTTTTCGCATGGAAGGTGTCTGGTAAAGGTCTCAGCTACATATCATATAATATGAAAGTTGAGTACGTAAAGGTACGTCTTTCTTAATGTTTTTACCTTTCCTGTTAATCTCATCTAGTTCTGTTATAATAACTCAACACAGGCAATGCAACACGGAGTCACCAGCATTCTTTCGGAGTTACAAAAACGTCTTTGGCTTCAGTCTTGTGTTGTACATCAGAAAATGGGACTTTACTTTCCGGAACCTGCACATCTCTATCCGAACACTTCTATGTTGGTAGTTGATACCCCTGATGTAATGAGAACTCGGTACGATGAGGTATGGATTTAATTATTTATTAAGAACTGAGCTCTTATGTTTTGGTTTATATTTATTACTCCAAACAGATATCACTAACAGCAATAGACGATACTTTAAACAGTCCTGCCTACAGCAGGGAATCAATGATTGAAACAGCTGTTGCCGCAGGAAGAGGAAAGATGAACCCAATGGGCGTCGTAGCAAATGCTATCGGAAGAGGAACTCCAGGGGGAAGACTGCCAAACCCGCAACAAACACCAACAATGACAAGACGACAGAGTAGTGGAAGTTGGTTAGGTAAAGGAGGTGCACCACTTCATTCAATGTTAGTAGGAGTGGGTGGTGTTAGTTCTAGAGCTGCTGTAGCCGCTGCTCTCTCTCTGACATCAGCGCACGCAAATAGCGGGAAGTTATCCCTCGCAGTTGGTAGACACCTCGCTACTTTCAAGTCACTAGTACTTGCTGAACAGCACGCCGCCCAGCAGTTACGCGCAAAAGATGCCGTGAAGAGAGATATTATGGACTTTCAAGACTCAATAAAAGCCCAATGGCCATACGCAGAGTCAGCCAGTTGTTTATTATATTGTTTGCCATCACAACAGTTGCTGAGGTCTGCTGTTGTGTTGTCAGCACCAGTTGCGGTGTTGGTTTGCGTCGTAAGCAGTTGTGGGTTGACAGTGCAATATCTTCGAAGTCAACTTCTCAAAGAAAAGTGTCGAGTAGCTGCTCACGGTGCTGCAATGTCTCTGACTGTTATCGGGTTAGTGGTATTAAATATGCCAAAAGTAACTATCGATTCTCGTCATCAGAAAATAATTCACTCCACCCACCCAATGAGTGGAATCTGTTGCAGTACTTGGCCAGCTTATTATGTCCCAAAAATTAAATTGAAATCATTCGTCGCTAATTGCATTAGAATGAGGCAATCAAGTCGTTTATATCATTGTCAGCGGGTACCTTTTCTGTATAACAGCGTTCGTAAACAGTTGCTTCTCGGTACTTCTTGTGAAGTTTCAGAACCAGTGGCACCTCAGATAGCTGCGCAGTATGAACAAGCTTTGAAGCCTTGGAAGAATATATTACTTCGACTTATGAGAGAATACGTTGAGTATCTAACAAGAGAGAGTAGGAAATCAAAACAACTCGATAGCGTTACCTGGATCACAGCTTGTATTAACTCGCAGGAATTGTTGGAAGGGTCGAGACCGACTGCGGATGACGACGTTATTAGAAGTCTTCAAACTAATACAGCAGTTCTCAAAGTCACACCAGGTGTGTACGTTCAGTGTAGGACTAGCAGTTTTGTTGCTGTCGCTGAACTGAATGGCGGAGTATTATTAATTGACCTTTCTGTAAGGGAAGCTTGCTTCGCTCTTGAGTTTTATTTGTTTGATGCGGCTGCATGTAATTCATCGAACCCAATGTCACATGTACAAGTAGAGCCTTCAGATCAGGGAAGTGGAAATAGTTTTCATCAGCTTCTCGCTTTGATCCGATCACAACTTCACATGAACAGCGTCTTCTATGATAATCAGATACAATATATGCATAAATCACTTAGAAATGGACCTTTATCACAAGATCCTCGAATTGATTGGTGTGGTGTTGTAAAAGACTCAGTACAGCTTTATGAACGTCCTCCATTGTACTCCGTTAACTTTATCGGATGCCGAAGAGTTACAATATCAGTTCCTGAAATATTAGAAGACCTGCCTTCTAAGGAATGGGTACGTGCGCTAAATCGATTCTTTGCTTATGTTTGTAAATTACAAAAGAGTAGCATCAACATCGGTGACAAGAATGCTCTACTGATGTATCACGATGTACCACAGACCCCTAAGAACCTTCAATACGAGTGTGATGCTATTGCTATCCTTCAAGTCAAGAATGAACCTGAAGAGCATAAGGAACTTCCTCTGGACGTGTATCTGGTTTGCGCAGCCCCGAGTAATACAACGTCGCGAGAGAGTGGAGTTCAGCCCCAATTTGAAAGTATTGTGGATGGTGCTTATGCTTACTTTAAGGAAGAGATTAGGAGACAATGCGACGACGCCAATCGCAACTACAGAATTCACAGGCTTTGGAAACGACTTATCCAACAGAGAATCACTCCTCATGAAATTGACATCCTACTCGGTAGAGTCGAAGCATCAGATCCGAACGCGTCATGTGCTGTGGCAAAGAGAAACATGATCCCCTTAATGGATCCTTCGACTCTGACATGTTTTCAAAATATTGAAATTGAATCCTGGGCTCGTCTGTGTGCTAACTGTGCTGCTCGCTATTCTGGTCACTTCGTTTCGTATGCGACTAAAAGTGTGACTCCAGATTCTGCCAGGCACTGGGTGTTCGCACCGAAACCAAAACGATCTCATCGGGCATCGTCTCCAGAGGAAGAGTTTTCAGCTTCCATAATAGTAGAGTACAGACCATGGAAGGGAACTATCACTACTTGGTGGTGTAGTCCTCGAGTTATATCTGATGTTGCTGAAACAACACCTTCCCCAGTTCTTCAGGGAAGGGACAAAAAGTTCTTTTCAAATTGGGTTCACGCTATTTCCGAATCCATGTGGGCTACTGAATGTTAAGATGGTTACTATTTTAGTCTTTTTAACAAGTTCATTGTAACTTAACTTATAAACAAAGAAGTCTATTGGAAAGACAACATCAGATGTACTTCTCAATTACAAATTCCGAAACTTTTTCTCATGGAAAGGATTACCCGAACGCAACGGCCCCCAGCAGCGTGCGCCGCGATCCGTGTTCTAAATATGCGGCTCATTTCATTTGTCAATTTGTTTTACAGGACAGTCGAAAGATGACGCGAACAGCAATCGCTGAGTAATTCATACCACGCGGTTGTAGTTTGATTGTTCATCATCAACAAAACTGATCGTTTGGTACATTTGATGATGACCGAATCAGATGATGAATTGGAGTGTAGGAAGGCTCTGCAGAAACTAATTATTGAGGCTGCTAAAAAGGGATTAGAAATTGCAACGAACAGCACTGACGATGAACAACAACAAGAAGACACAACGGAAGTTACGAAGGTGGCACTTGAAGAAGTCAAACCAGACAGTAGTTCTGAGTGTGGTTACGAATCAACTTCAAACAGTTATGCAGACTCAGATGTGTCTGACAGCTCGTCAGTAATAATAAATCAAATCCAGAGCCTCTGGTCTTCTGCTACTCCTGCTACTTGTGATAAGGTCACAACTGTTATTCAAGAAAATGGAAATAAGGAACGAAAAGTAGAGATCTACGACCTGAATCGCAATACTAAAATCGCCATCTTGAACCTTTTGAAAAACCAAAACGAAGAAGAGAGTGAACCGAGAGCTACGAAAAGACAAAAAATCGACGACTTTTACACGGAGTGGGAAGAATTCTTAAACAGTGCTGTTCAGAAGCTGAAGCCTTGCAAAGCGTTGCGAATGGCGTTTGTAAACGGAACGCATAACAGGGTGTGTGACAATTTTTCATTCTTTTCGTGTATGCAACACCTGTGAGTATTAAAAAACAACAACAGAACAAAACCATGACCCTAGGAAGAACATTCAAAGCCTACACAGAATTCATGGATTACATTCTATCAATGGACCACCCGGGTGAACCCATTCCAACAGAAGCGATAGCAGCTCACATGTGTAATAATGATTCCCATCCGAATGTAACAAAATTTCCAGCCTCAGAAGTAGCAAAGTTATTACAAAAATATCTAAAGCTGAGGGAAGGCTAGCCGTAGCCGCCGTGTGTTATAATGATTACGATTTTTTTTTTTTTTTTTTTTTTTTTTTTTTTTTTTTTTTTTTTTTTAGAATTTATTATTTTATTATTAATTCACTCGGGGTTATGATCACTTCGAGACTCATCTTATCAAATCAGATTTCTTAATTCAACTTCTTGAGTCAGAGTTGGGACTCAACACTTGAATCTCTGAGAGGATTATGGAAGCTTACACAGCAGAACGTATTAGAAATAACTTTATTAGACTTGTGCACGTTTGTGCTGAGCTTGTCCGTCTGAAATCTCAATAACTCTTCTTCAGCCAATAACGTGCCTGTTATTATGTGATGGTCACGCAACCATCTCTTTATATTACCCCTCCAGACAACATGACAACAACTGAAATGGAAATTGAAATGGAGCAGGCTCGAGTCCACGAGCTCCTCCTCGATCTAGATGAGCAGCGGCAGCAATGTGAGAGAGAAGGGAAGTTCTTTATGGCACAAGAGTGTTTAAATAAGATGAGAGACATGAATTTGAAACAGGGGAAAAAAGTTGAGAAACTCGCCCTCTCTGTAAATGCTCAAGAAAAGCAAGAAATAACAGAAAGACAGCGATTGGAGCTATTAACTTTTACCAAACTTTGGGAAGAAAAACTCGATGAGTACGAGCGGCAAGCCAAAGAGATAATAACACACGTCAAGAACAGACAGAATAGTGAGTACAAAGAACAGGAAGATATTGTAAAAATTCAACTGATGAACAAAAGGCCTCGCTTCAGTAAGACAGTCCTGCAGCTCCGCGAGGAACTTGAACGAATGGTACGCCAAAAGAAGTACCTGGATGCTGAAGGAATTAAACGTAAACTAAAGCCTCTAGAGGAAGAGGAAGTTAAGCGATTTGATGAACAGCTTAGTGTCAGCTTTGCGAAGAAGACGCAATTACTGAAGCAACAATACAGAAGTGAAATCAGTGCACTTAAGCAGCGCATTAAACTCGGCAGAGAAGAGTTGCTTGGTCAGCGAAAAGCTGATTTCGAGCGTCTTCTTCAACGACACGCAAATATTACTAAAGAACTCGATCAGAAAACAAGACTTCACGTCTCGAGGACTCGTGATTACGTCCAACGTCAGATGCAGGCATTAATCAACGCTCCAACTAAGACGTTAATGGACTTCCAACTTGCTCCAAGGATATAAAATATTATAGTCCTCAATCCTGAAGGCATACTAACGACATGACGATGTTTAGACAAGTCACTTACTTGACTGAGAACTCAGAGCAGAGTCTGAAAGTACCTCACTCTCTGAGATACGACCTTAGATTAAAACTAGAGACCGAAAATCATATCTACTTTTGTTATTATTGTGATCTATAACAGAATTCTACTAACGACAGAGATGTGATCATATTATTCCTGCTGTAGCAGAATAGTCTGTGTTGTGTTGTTGTTTTTTGTTCTTTTTTTTTTTTTTTTTTTTTTTTTTTTTGTTTGTTTGTTTGTTTGTTTAGATTTAAAAAAATATTAATCTGCCTTTCGTTAATGTCCACCTGATGAAAAAGAAGAAGAAAAAAACTGTTTACTATCAGCTTTCTGAAAAGAAAAAAACAAAAAAAAAAAAAAAAAAAACAATGGAGCTCATGTGCTCCTATTTTTAGACTCACACCCAAATTAGATTCGGTTTTATTATTTTGTAATTTGTTTTAATTTTAGTTCTGAGGATGTTCTGTTGTCCTTCTAACTCTTTTGAGTCTTTTAGTCGTCAATCTGAAATCAACATTCTATTTCATTTACCAGGAAAGTGATTAGCAGAAGTGTTCTGTAGTTACTATTGAGAAGGTTAACTTTTATAAATAGTTGTCAGGTGTTAATCATCTTAACAAAACACGAAATGTATTCGAGTGCGAGTTGTACTTATTTGAGACAGAAGAGGTTGTGTGGGAGAGTTATCCAATGGCACAGAAGCACTAAGGATAAAAGACATCTCGATGTTGAGTTCCACAGCGAGAAAGCTCCGGAAAAAACTGAAATTCCAAAGATTGAAAATCAAAAAGTCAGAATAGAAGTGTCGCAGAATGAGACGAATGCGATTCCAACATGGAACGATATCAGAGCACTCAGGGAAACAAAAGAGGCAATGTTTGAACCCGTGAATCCATTAGTGCAAACAGATAAAGATATTGCTGAAACGACATCGAGCCTGCGCAAAGACAGATACTGCAGCACTAGTTTGTTTGCATTAGATAAGGTAAATCACATAGCTGAAAGGATTGTTTATTCCGAAAAGTCTCATGCCGTGTACGGACTAACTGGAGGGGACGTTCATTGTACTGAAGTATTAGAAAGAATCGAAGACGAAGAGAGGTTTTCAAAAGGAAATAAGAATAAAAATAATATTATTTGCTGCACTATCGCGACCCAACTTTGCACAACTGCAGGGCTTTTGGTCTCCCTTTCGACTCAACTTAAAGTACCATTTGAAGATCTAAGGTGTTTCAGCTTCACAGAGTCACCGCTGTTCTCAGTTACGCAAAAGATCTACATTTTCGTGAGTGAAACGGAAACCAAATATGTGTTACATCGTCTAAAGCAGCTCTCTTCAGAACTCTTGCGATTGCCATCATCTGTTTCACTAACGAGTGTCTCTGTTCATAATGCTTTAATGAAACCAGGTGTGAAAGAGATACCTGCTCACTATAAGATAACAAAAACATCACTTGACCCGACTGAGGGATCGTTCATTATCTTAAACTTTGAAGTGGAGAAGCTAACCGGAATTTTGAATGAAGTAGACGACATAGCGAAGTACTACTCTCTGCAACACTTTCAATGGAAAGTAGTACTTAGGGACGTCAAAGCAGACGAGCAGACAATCGACAATGTTCTCTCTATGAGGGACTACGGTGCACTGAATCTGTTACCCATGGCGTACTGTAACAGCGACGATGGTCGGGGATGGATCCGAACCGCGGCGGCACTGTCTAAGGGTAACTTCAGACAGGCTTGCAGTGGTACGCTCAAAACGTTGTCGCAGATAGATCCGACTTTCAGGGAAACTCTAAAGCGAGTTGAGGTTCTATCAAGTCAGGCAAAGTCACAAACAGCTCCCTGGTACAACTCTGTTGAATCAAGTGAAGGTGATTTAGAAACACCTCCGATTATAAGTGAATCAGACTTTGAAAGTGCACTTCAGGAGTTGGACTCCCCATTGGAATGGGGTGGTGATTTACTATTTGCTACCCTCGCAGACATGCAAATTGGTCACTACCAAGGTGCTTATGAAAACATTCCTCCTCTAATAAGGTCTCGTATCGAGAATAGCTTACGAGACTACATCTGGAACACAATGGCATGTGAGCGGCTCTTCCGATATGGACCGAGCCCAGTAGTAGGAGATATTGTCGTGAACAACGTGGGTGGATATCAGATAATTAAAACTCAGGACGAATGTTCTGTTTTTTCTCCTCGTCAGGTTGTTCTTCCAAGGCCACCTCTTTATTCCGGACATGATTGGCAAAAGGGATTACTGTTTCCAGCACACGATATCAGCCAGGCTGCTTATGAAATTCTAATGAAAAAGTTAGAATTAGTACCTGAGAGGCTTTACAAGATGCAACCAAAACCAAATCCTAACACTTGCTATCGCACTGTCTTTATGAAGTCTTCAAACTTTGACTTTCATATCGAGTCTGGTGATTTCGGCTCTAAGATACCTGTTGGAGAAATTTCTAGTTTTGCCATGCGCGACGGTGTCCAGAACACTCAGACTCTACCCCCCACATTGTACAATGACATATGGTCCTGTTCTAGTTGTGGTACGCACAATCATCCACATGTTACTCGCTGCTCTTCGTGTGCTTCAAATCGAATTGATTTGACTGATCACAATCTTGTTAACCTTACAGAACCAACTGCTAACATAACTCTCTCAATGACTACTTTACCGAATACATCATTAGAAGTTTTCCTTTCGGAAGCGTTTTCACTCCACAACTGGCAGGCGTATGATGATGGGGGTTCTAAATTGATAAGCAAGCTTGCCAGTTGTGTACAAATCTGAGTGAGGCTGTACCGACACTATTGAAAAGAGTCATTTATCAAGATAGATATTTTTAAATGTTATCATTTGTAGTAAAGTATACTTTTCACAGTCAAACAAAAAAAAAAAAAAAAAAAAAAAAACATCGTTCGCTGTGTTGCAACGACGGAACCAGGTGTCCTGAATTCGAATTAATTATTTTGGATTAGATAGTTTAGTACAACCCCTGACACTCTTAATCTATATTCAAACTAATCAGGTGATTGGTAATAACGTATTTGATGTGACTACAGAAACTATAAACAAACTGCGAGTTTCGGTTTAGGTTAGTCAGGATAACCTTTCTTACAGGAATGGTGTTGGGTGACGATGTGCTGGTGTTTTTTTTTTTTTAAGAATGGTGAATTAAGAACAATAAACAGAAAAATATATTCACAGGATCTTTTTATCAACAGATTCAAAGAGTCCACATCCGAAAACCTGGAACGATCTGGAACAAGCTTATTCTAATGCAAAGAAGCAAATGACCACTTGTGCTTTCGTAGGTTCCCTCGTTAGATTCACTTATAGAAGGACACAAAGAGTAAGGATCCCGAATCTGAGAGTGACGATGATTCGGATTGTAGTCTAGACAGTCAGGACTCTACACAGGATCAGTCGCTACTGAAGACGACACCAACTCGGAAGAATTCGAGGAATCTGACGTAGTTATGATTCATCTATTTCCCGCCAATACTAATATCGATCCGCTAATTATTTATTACCTCCCATATTTTTACAAGTCGAATAAAGATTAACATTACAAACAAGAAAAAAAGCGAATGCAACAAAAGAAACCAATTCCGTTTTTCTCGACTTCCTTTTGTGGCCATTCTGTTGGACTTATAGGTATGCCCTATCCCTAAAGAAGGTACGCCATCGGCTTCTTGGGTGGTACGGTGTGTACTTCGCCCGGGCTTGGTTACTAATTCTGTTAGTATCTAGCTACAGAGTAGTGCTATAACAGGCATTGCGATTCTTTCTACTTTGAGTTTGTGCTCTTACAGGCACATCTCCTTCTACTACTTTTGAGTATTGCTGTAGGCATGTATTAAATCATCTCATCCACAGGTTCACCTTTCGACCCACAACACTGGCTGTAGAGGACGAAAAAGTGATTATTGACAAAGATTGAAAAAGAAACCGGTTAATTATGAAGTGCTTTAAAGCCGATGCAAGTAAGTAGTAGATTTAATACAGGTCATCCAGTTTTGACGATCTATTTCCCCCAAAACAATAACAGCAACAACAACACAAAACAAATGTCTGGCTCATCAACTGATGTTCAGCCTGCTGTGACAGATGCAGACGAACTCAGAAAGTACTTGAAAGAGACTAGAGAGCGGATTGCAGCAGTCGAAGCGATTGTGATGGCAGAAAGTAAGCAGATCGCCCTCAATGCAACACAAGAAGGAATTATTGCTGTAGCAATAGCGAGGGGCGGCCTCAACCCATACCTACAGAATCTGGTTGTCACGGAGGACAAGCTATTAGACTTGTTAAAGCTTGACTTTTTTTGAAAAAAGGAACTCTGGATCACAAGTATGCTTTTTACTTTTTTGCATTGGGGTGTGTATGCCATCGCTTAATCGAAGGTTTCTGTTCGCCCTTGCCTTCATGCTATCCATCACCTACTGAAAATTACGGAAAAAGCATTTCAGTTCACCAACTTCGGGGTAACCTGTCTGAACGGGTCCCGTCCTTTTTTTGTATTGGTCACTGACAGCCCTTCAGATTGATTTGTTCTCTTGCAGTCGAGCGAACCTAACCCAATTACTGATTACCGGACAAGGGGCGATCTGTCCCCTTTGTCACTTATTCGTCAGCCACCGATATGCCTCTTCATAACTTCAGTAATTTTCCGTGGTCGAAAAAACCTAAGCCAGGCTGGCACTGGTCCTTTGATCTATCCGAGTTAGGTTTTGTGTCAGGTGTATGACTCTAACAACATTAATAAGATGCCGAAAAGGTGTTTTATTAAAGATGGCTCCAAAATCATGGAAAAAAACCATAGACTTTGAGCACAAGACCAATGGAAACAAGGCTTTAACGCCTCTCAAAAGATCAAACATTATCAGATTGATCCAAAAAAGAACAAGGACCCCTTTAAGAAAGCTCAAGTTAACCCGAGTATTTCATGGAAGGATACATTTTTCAAGAATGGGAATAAAAAGGTTACGATGGATAATTCGAATATTTCAAAGAATGTCACCAATAAACCCAACGAAGATAAAGTCAACTTGAAAAAGAAACATGTGACTAAACCTAAGAGTAAAACAGCTTTGCGCACTGGTCTTCAAGGTACTCCAAGAAAAGGACCCTACAGAAATACCTCTTCCGAAGAGGAGGACCTCTCTATGCCGCTACACTTGAAAATGTCAACCGTAACCTGGAACTACCTGTTAGTGTTTTTAGAACAGCTGCAGGTACCAACCTACGACGAAACTGATGATGAACTTGAATCACACTTCTTTCTCTTTCCGGATATCCGGTTTCTCCTAATCGATGTATCGACAGCCTTCTTGGGGGCCGACCTCTTTGCTGACTTCTTCGGGGTCGACTTCTCGTTTAGGGGGTTTTTGCACGTAGTCTTATTGTGGCCCACCTTATCACAACGACTACACACGTTCTTTCCCTCCCCTTTATGGGCATGGGGCGCTCAACCTGTAGTACGTGGCCCCCGAATCCCCATATTCGACAGCACATATGGGATTTTTTATCGATACCAACTGTTGATTTCTTGTATTGCAACCAGGTTTGGCCGAACCCTATTCTCGTTTTTGCCAGTTTCAAGTTGCTTTCCATTTAATATTAGTATCAAGTTACCTCCCCTTTAGAAGAAATCCTCTATGAGACTGTAGAAACCTGTATGACAAAATTGATTGTTCAAAACCAATACACCACAGAAAACACACAACGAAAACGAACGCGAGGATGGTACTAAAAGACCGAAGCTTCAACAAGTTGACAAAATGCAAAACCTCTTGAATGCAATGAAAGACTCATCAACAGAAGCTGGACTAACGAGACTAAAGTTCGACGATGATTTCGACATGTGGAAGGAAGCAAAACTTATACTGGAACGTAAATGTTACATTACTGCTTTGGATACGATTGCAGAGAAATTTCTAAACCGTGATAAAAATACTGAACCAGTGCACACAATCACCGGCACTCCAGGCATCGGCAAAACAACTTTCCGTTTCTGGATACTGTTGCTGTGGGTGCAGAATAGTAATAAATTCTTGATGGGATTTTCAACCATTCTCTTTTCTAATGGTGATAAACAAGTCTACACCATCACAAGAAAAGATGACTCATTCAGTGTCAGTTGTGCTGATTACGATCAGTATGTGTTCGAGGGAGAATCAAGAAGCAGATTCGGTGTGCTTGAAATGCCAAAGGAGTTGCCCATTGCTGACAAACAACTTTTTGGGATGGAAGTACTCATTCTTACTGGTTCACCCTCACGATTCAAGCAGAGGTGCGAAATCTTGAAGGATAATACAAAACTTGGTTCTGTTTGCTTACCTCTTTGGACATGGGACGAAATAAACTGCCTACCTATTCAAAACTTTTCACTGGAGGCAACCGATGAAACTGAGAAACGGAAAGAGTTAAACTACAAGTTTAAGCAGTTTGGCGGAGTACTCCAATTTCTAGTGAAACCATTTAAGGAGGCTGAAGGATTAGTGACTGAAGCTCTGGAGAACGTGACAATTGACTTCATTCAGAATGTGTTAACTGGCACACCCCCGCAAGGGAGTAACATATCTATTCATCGACTGGTTGCACTTGATGGAAAATATGATTATAAAGTCAAAGGGTTCATTAGCGAATGTGTCTTTGACAAATGCGTGCAATATGTTGCAAACCAGCAACGTCTAACAGTGGCAACCTATATCAAGGGTCTCTCTGAGGGGGCTAAGAGATGCTTCTTTAAGGCAATGTTCTACCGTGATTTTAAAGAAGAATCTGGGATGGTAATTAAGTATGAAGTTGGCAATCAGGTAAAAGAACTCACGATCTTGACAGATTCTAGTTACACCTCTGATAATCTGCTTGATAGTGATATCCTGTACAGACCAACAAAAGCATACTTTCACGGGCTGGACTTCTTCTGCATTAAGAAAGCAGAAACACCTGAAAAATATAATCTATTCATGCTGCAGACAACTGTATCCGACAATGGACACAATTCCCTAAACCTCAATCATCCGGACATTAAAAACCTTCTGAAAGATGTAAAAGCTAAATTCTCCATAAAGAGCTGTATTGTGATATATGTTCTCCCCTACAAGAAAAGAAGTTTCACAATTCCTGACTTGGATAATCCCAATAGGAGTGACTGCGTTTACAAGGGGTGGACTGAACCAAGTGTAAATAGATTTGAACAGAAAAAACAGTAATAGTAGTAGTGACATTTGAGATTGAAAACAGTAAGATTGCGATGAATGATTACTTAAAAAAGAAGCAGAAACTGCGTGTTCGAAATAATAAAAAAAGGTGAATGACCAAAAGAAAAGCTTTTCAGGTTTACTGCGACTAACAGAAACCATTTTATTCATTCCACCAAAGAAGTTGAGCTGTAGTTGTCGAAGTCTCTTATGTGGCTCTGAACGTTTCTGTTGTAACATTTTGAGATGGAAATATGTGTAGTATGTTTTGGTCATTGTTGTGTCTCAATGGATTATGGAACGTCGTTCTTTAGCAAACCAAGTATCTACCAGTACGAACCTTCTCCTGTTTTTAAAATTTGACCCGCAAACCTGCACTAGAGATACCCGTTCAGGCTCGCTTCGCTCACGCAAAGTTATTTATTTTTTGTTTTTATGAATTAAACTTGTTTTTCCTTTGCCTAAGCTAGCAAAAATGAAAACGATGGCTAGGTTAAAGTGGGTATGGGGCTTATTTCAAGTTAACCATTTTTATCTTTCTGAACAACCTTATTTTTCAACCAAGTCACCTCTGTTTTTATTCCTTGTAGCAGGCTTTTTAGCCTTTTATCTTTCCCCAAACAAAAAACTGCCTTCAGCGGGTATCGCAAAGTGCACATCTAAAAAAAGAAAAGTTCGAAGGAAAAGTTTTTTTCCTTGGAACCCAAAAAATCCCCAATACTGGTAATAATAAAAAAGCCCACAAACCCATCCAGAGATACCTATCCAGGCTCGCTTCGCTTACACAAAGCTATTTATTTTTTGTTTTTCTGAATTAAACTTGTTTTTCCTTTTCTTAAGTATGCAAAAATGAAACGGCTAACCACGCAAACAAGGTTATAGGTATGAGGCTTATTTCAAGTTACCCATTTTTATGTTTCTGAAACAACCTTATTTTACAACTAAGTCACCTCTATTTTATTCCCTGTATTAGGCTTTTTGGCCTTTCCTTTTTTTGGATGTCCAAACAAAAAACAGCTGTCAGCGGTATCGAAAAGTGCAGGTTCGCACATCCAAAATAAGAAGTTTTTTTCCTTGGAACCCAAAAAATCCGCAAACCCGCAAACCCGCACTAGAGATACCCCTTCCAGGCTCGCGTTGCTCGCATAATTTTTTTTTTTTAAGCTTTCTGAACAAACATTATTTTTACAACCAAGTCACGTCTGTTTTTATTCCCTGGCTAGGTACCCGTCCAGGGTACAAATTTGAACTTAACTTTACGCTCGCTTCGCTCGCGTTAAGTTAAGTCCGATTTTGTACCCTTTTCCTTGCTACTTTCTTCTTACTAATTTTTCTGGTTGAAAAACACAAAAAATGTGCCTGGGAATTGAACCCTTGCCACGGCTACCGAAGAGATTTAAGAGATTTAAGGTATCCACTCGGCTGTGCAGCCCTGGGATTTTCTTTTTTTTTTTTATTTATTTATTTGTGTGTTCTTAGCCTCTTTATGGAAATCCTTCCATTTTCCCTTCCCTCCCGTCTTAACGTACCAGGTGCCTACCCTGGACGCCCTTCGGGCGCGGGATTTGAACTAATTGCGTGTACGGGCGCGATGGGTTATTGCAGTGGCAGGGGGTCGAACCAGCGATCACCCAGCCCCAGGGCGAGGGTTATACCACTACCCCTGGGATATCGCAACTTTTTATTATTTATTACTTTTCTGCAATTTTTATTTATAAATAAGTTTTCGAAAAGGTGGGAATTTTAGGGGTCTGTACTTCTGTACTTTATTGATTTCGCAACCTAATATTGGTAAGAACCCGCAAACCCGCAAACCCGCAAACCCGCAAACCCGCAAACCCGCAAACCCGCAAACCCGCAAACCCGCAAACCCGCAAACCCGCAAACCCGCAAACCCGCAAACCCGCAAACCCGCAAACCGCAAACCCGCAAACCCGCAAACCCGCAAACCCGCAAACCCGCAAACCCGCAAACCCGCAAACCCGCAAACCCGCAAACCCGCAAACCCGCAAACCCGCAAACCCGCAAACCCGCAAACCCGCAAACCCGCAAACCCGCAAACCCGCAAACCCGCAAACCCGCAAACCCGCAAACCCGCAAACCCGCAAACCCGCAAACCCGCAAACCCGCAAACCCGCAAACCCGCAAACCCGCAAACCCGCAAACCCGCAAACCCGCAAACCCGCAAACCCGCAAACCCGCAAACCCGCAAACCCGCAAACCCGCAAACCCGCAAACCCGCAAACCCGCAAACCCGCAAACCCGCAAACCCGCAAACCCGCAAACCCGCAAACCCGCAAACCCGCAAACCCGCAAACCCGCAAACCCGCAAACCCGCAAACCCGCAAACCCGCAAACCCGCAAACCCGCAAACCCGCAAACCCGCAAACCCGCAAACCCGCAAACCCGCAAACCCGCAAACCCGCAAACCCGCAAACCCGCAAACCCGCAAACCCGCAAACCCGCAAACCCGCAAACCCGCAAACCCGCAAACCCGCAAACCCGCAAACCCGCAAACCCGCAAACCCGCAAACCCGCAAACCCGCAAACCCGCAAACCCGCAAACCCGCAAACCCGCAAACCCGCAAACCCGCAAACCCGCAAACCCGCAAACCCGCAAACCCGCAAACCCGCAAACCCGCAAACCCGCAAACCCGCAAACCCGCAAACCCGCAAACCCGCAAACCCGCAAACCCGCAAACCCGCAAACCCGCAAACCCGCAAACCCGCAAACCCGCAAACCCGCAAACCCGCAAACCCGCAAACCCGCAAACCCGCAAACCCGCAAACCCGCAAACCCGCAAACCCGCAAACCCGCAAACCCGCAAACCCGCAAACCCGCAAACCCGCAAACCCGCAAACCCGCAAACCCGCAAACCCGCAAACCCGCAAACCCGCAAACCCGCAAACCCGCAAACCCGCAAACCCGCAAACCCGCAAACCCGCAAACCCGCAAACCCGCAAACCCGCAAACCCGCAAACCCGCAAACCCGCAAACCCGCAAACCCGCAAACCCGCAAACCCGCAAACCCGCAAACCCGCAAACCCGCAAACCCGCAAACCCGCAAACCCGCAAACCCGCAAACCCGCAAACCCGCAAACCCGCAAACCCGCAAACCCGCAAACCCGCAAACCCGCAAACCCGCAAACCCGCAAACCCGCAAACCCGCAAACCCGCAAACCCGCAAACCCGCAAACCCGCAAACCCGCAAACCCGCAAACCCGCAAACCCGCAAACCCGCAAACCCGCAAACCCGCAAACCCGCAAACCCGCAAACCCGCAAACCCGCAAACCCGCAAACCCGCAAACCCGCAAACCCGCAAACCCGCAAACCCGCAAACCCGCAAACCCGCAAACCCGCAAACCCGCAAACCCGCAAACCCGCAAACCCGCAAACCCGCAAACCCGCAAACCCGCAAACCCGCAAACCCGCAAACCCGCAAACCCGCAAACCCGCAAACCCGCAAACCCGCAAACCCGCAAACCCGCAAACCCGCAAACCCGCAAACCCGCAAACCCGCAAACCCGCAAACCCGCAAACCCGCAAACCCGCAAACCCGCAAACCCGCAAACCCGCAAACCCGCAAACCCGCAAACCCGCAAACCCGCAAACCCGCAAACCCGCAAACCCGCAAACCCGCAAACCCGCAAACCCGCAAACCCGCAAACCCGCAAACCCGCAAACCCGCAAACCCGCAAACCCGCAAACCCGCAAACCCGCAAACCCGCAAACCCGCAAACCCGCAAACCCGCAAACCCGCAAACCCGCAAACCCGCAAACCCGCAAACCCGCAAACCCGCAAACCCGCAAACCCGCAAACCCGCAAACCCGCAAACCCGCAAACCCGCAAACCCGCAAACCCGCAAACCCGCAAACCCGCAAACCCGCAAACCCGCAAACCCGCAAACCCGCAAACCCGCAAACCCGCAAACCCGCAAACCCGCAAACCCGCAAACCCGCAAACCCGCAAACCCGCAAACCCGCAAACCCGCAAACCCGCAAACCCGCAAACCCGCAAACCCGCAAACCCGCAAACCCGCAAACCCGCAAACCCGCAAACCCGCAAACCCGCAAACCCGCAAACCCGCAAACCCGCAAACCCGCAAACCCGCAAACCCGCAAACCCGCAAACCCGCAAACCCGCAAACCCGCAAACCCGCAAACCCGCAAACCCGCAAACCCGCAAACCCGCAAACCCGCAAACCCGCAAACCCGCAAACCCGCAAACCCGCAAACCCGCAAACCCGCAAACCCGCAAACCCGCAAACCCGCAAACCCGCAAACCCGCAAACCCGCAAACCCGCAAACCCGCAAACCCGCAAACCCGCAAACCCGCAAACCCGCAAACCCGCAAACCCGCAAACCCGCAAACCCGCAAACCCGCAAACCCGCAAACCCGCAAACCCGCAAACCCGCAAACCCGCAAACCCGCAAACCCGCAAACCCGCAAACCCGCAAACCCGCAAACCCGCAAACCCGCAAACCCGCAAACCCGCAAACCCGCAAACCCGCAAACCCGCAAACCCGCAAACCCGCAAACCCGCAAACCCGCAAACCCGCAAACCCGCAAACCCGCAAACCCGCAAACCCGCAAACCCGCAAACCCGCAAACCCGCAAACCCGCAAACCCGCAAACCCGCAAACCCGCAAACCCGCAAACCCGCAAACCCGCAAACCCGCAAACCCGCAAACCCGCAAACCCGCAAACCCGCAAACCCGCAAACCCGCAAACCCGCAAACCCGCAAACCCGCAAACCCGCAAACCCGCAAACCCGCAAACCCGCAAACCCGCAAACCCGCAAACCCGCAAACCCGCAAACCCGCAAACCCGCAAACCCGCAAACCCGCAAACCCGCAAACCCGCAAACCCGCAAACCCGCAAACCCGCAAACCCGCAAACCCGCAAACCCGCAAACCCGCAAACCCGCAAACCCGCAAACCCGCAAACCCGCAAACCCGCAAACCCGCAAACCCGCAAACCCGCAAACCCGCAAACCCGCAAACCCGCAAACCCGCAAACCCGCAAACCCGCAAACCCGCAAACCCGCAAACCCGCAAACCCGCAAACCCGCAAACCCGCAAACCCGCAAACCCGCAAACCCGCAAACCCGCAAACCCGCAAACCCGCAAACCCGCAAACCCGCAAACCCGCAAACCCGCAAACCCGCAAACCCGCAAACCCGCAAACCCGCAAACCCGCAAACCCGCAAACCCGCAAACCCGCAAACCCGCAAACCCGCAAACCCGCAAACCCGCAAACCCGCAAACCCGCAAACCCGCAAACCCGCAAACCCGCAAACCCGCAAACCCGCAAACCCGCAAACCCGCAAACCCGCAAACCCGCAAACCCGCAAACCCGCAAACCCGCAAACCCGCAAACCCGCAAACCCGCAAACCCGCAAACCCGCAAACCCGCAAACCCGCAAACCCGCAAACCCGCAAACCCGCAAACCCGCAAACCCGCAAACCCGCAAACCCGCAAACCCGCAAACCCGCAAACCCGCAAACCCGCAAACCCGCAAACCCGCAAACCCGCAAACCCGCAAACCCGCAAACCCGCAAACCCGCAAACCCGCAAACCCGCAAACCCGCAAACCCGCAAACCCGCAAACCCGCAAACCCGCAAACCCGCAAACCCGCAAACCCGCAAACCCGCAAACCCGCAAACCCGCAAACCCGCAAACCCGCAAACCCGCAAACCCGCAAACCCGCAAACCCGCAAACCCGCAAACCCGCAAACCCGCAAACCCGCAAACCCGCAAACCCGCAAACCCGCAAACCCGCAAACCCGCAAACCCGCAAACCCGCAAACCCGCAAACCCGCAAACCCGCAAACCCGCAAACCCGCAAACCCGCAAACCCGCAAACCCGCAAACCCGCAAACCCGCAAACCCGCAAACCCGCAAACCCGCAAACCCGCAAACCCGCAAACCCGCAAACCCGCAAACCCGCAAACCCGCAAACCCGCAAACCCGCAAACCCGCAAACCCGCAAACCCGCAAACCCGCAAACCCGCAAACCCGCAAACCCGCAAACCCGCAAACCCGCAAACCCGCAAACCCGCAAACCCGCAAACCCGCAAACCCGCAAACCCGCAAACCCGCAAACCCGCAAACCCGCAAACCCGCAAACCCGCAAACCCGCAAACCCGCAAACCCGCAAACCCGCAAACCCGCAAACCCGCAAACCCGCAAACCCGCAAACCCGCAAACCCGCAAACCCGCAAACCCGCAAACCCGCAAACCCGCAAACCCGCAAACCCGCAAACCCGCAAACCCGCAAACCCGCAAACCCGCAAACCCGCAAACCCGCAAACCCGCAAACCCGCAAACCCGCAAACCCGCAAACCCGCAAACCCGCAAACCCGCAAACCCGCAAACCCGCAAACCCGCAAACCCGCAAACCCGCAAACCCGCAAACCCGCAAACCCGCAAACCCGCAAACCCGCAAACCCGCAAACCCGCAAACCCGCAAACCCGCAAACCCGCAAACCCGCAAACCCGCAAACCCGCAAACCCGCAAACCCGCAAACCCGCAAACCCGCAAACCCGCAAACCCGCAAACCCGCAAACCCGCAAACCCGCAAACCCGCAAACCCGCAAACCCGCAAACCCGCAAACCCGCAAACCCGCAAACCCGCAAACCCGCAAACCCGCAAACCCGCAAACCCGCAAACCCGCAAACCCGCAAACCCGCAAACCCGCAAACCCGCAAACCCGCAAACCCGCAAACCCGCAAACCCGCAAACCCGCAAACCCGCAAACCCGCAAACCCGCAAACCCGCAAACCCGCAAACCCGCAAACCCGCAAACCCGCAAACCCGCAAACCCGCAAACCCGCAAACCCGCAAACCCGCAAACCCGCAAACCCGCAAACCCGCAAACCCGCAAACCCGCAAACCCGCAAACCCGCAAACCCGCAAACCCGCAAACCCGCAAACCCGCAAACCCGCAAACCCGCAAACCCGCAAACCCGCAAACCCGCAAACCCGCAAACCCGCAAACCCGCAAACCCGCAAACCCGCAAACCCGCAAACCCGCAAACCCGCAAACCCGCAAACCCGCAAACCCGCAAACCCGCAAACCCGCAAACCCGCAAACCCGCAAACCCGCAAACCCGCAAACCCGCAAACCCGCAAACCCGCAAACCCGCAAACCCGCAAACCCGCAAACCCGCAAACCCGCAAACCCGCAAACCCGCAAACCCGCAAACCCGCAAACCCGCAAACCCGCAAACCCGCAAACCCGCAAACCCGCAAACCCGCAAACCCGCAAACCCGCAAACCCGCAAACCCGCAAACCCGCAAACCCGCAAACCCGCAAACCCGCAAACCCGCAAACCCGCAAACCCGCAAACCCGCAAACCCGCAAACCCGCAAACCCGCAAACCCGCAAACCCGCAAACCCGCAAACCCGCAAACCCGCA